>SWEM01000004.1:0-240197 GCA_019593585.1 Nitzschia palea | reverse complement strand
ATTGAATTCCATCAGCCAAGTCCTTGGTTGTTCCAAGAACAACATCATCACAACCCCCTCATCAATGCCAAACCAGCCATCAAAACCTTACACCAATGGGGCTAACAGTAAAGCCAAAACAGGTAACCAGCACCGTTGGCATAGCGCAACTATTCAAATGACAGGAACATGTCAACCTTGAGAAAAATGATTCATGTCATGGGAGGGCCGCTCACAGTGAATAATGGAAAAATGAACACAAATCAGGCCTCCAAATCAAAACTTCATTATAAAAAAGGCTGCATAGATTTCTTGCACAACAAGAAAGAAATGGAAGTGTAAGAGAAGATGTAATGTGATGTGATTCATACAGCACTGACACCTACCAGTAAACAACTCTTCAAAATGCTCATCATGAGGCACATCGATGCAATGATGGAAACCGAGAATGAAGTAGTAAAATGATGCCCACCCTGGTAAAGATTGTCAACATCAGGCTACCAGAAAATTGGGATTTTATGGGGCCACACCTGTGACAAAAGAGTTGCAAGACCTACAGGTCTGCTGAAGAATGGCGACCGTGAGCGCTCCATTGTCACGTGTTGGTTTTATGTCGAAAGGGCGAGATGTTGGTGGGATTCCAATGGCACGGGTGTCCTTCGGAAGAAATCAACACATATGGCAAAATTTATCTAAACACATGCTCGAGCCTTCGTTTAAAACCTTGGCTCGCAAATTAGCTCGCACTTTCGTTTAGCGCGCAGCGTGGAATCCTTCATGGGAGCATAAATGAAGTTTGATGATGTCTTGAAACAAATCTCACGGACTGTGATCGGTGCCCCCCTAATAACTACTAACGTACTAACGTTAGTATTATAGAGTCTGTTACCGTTCTATTCCTAGAGAAGGAACTATTATTCCGATTCGATTGTCCACCATATCCAAAAGTCGTGATGGGACTACAAGTACCCTACGGTTCGTTTTTGATGAAGTGTATGAATTCTCTAGTGTTAAAGTGCTCTATGCTGCTCGCGAAAACAATGTGTTCACAACAGGTGTATCAACGCATACGGGAAAATCTGATGATATCACCGAATAGCCTTTCGAATTGTAGATCGAGTTTGAGGTTTCGGTTCCCTTTCTATCTAGTTCCGCATTTCTGTATGCCAAGGTCGCCGAAGGTTTTGAACATTTTTCATAAAGCGCAGCGATTTTGCAGTCGTCATAGTCCCCTTCTATATCTTGTCTGTCTTGTTCCATAAGAACAGCCAAAACACTGTTTAGCCTGTTTCTTGCCTTTCGATGTCCACCGTCGATCAGTGATTCAAGTCCTCGAATATCCCAAGCATTATGATGCTGTCGCTTTGATTCCTGTTCTGGCGTTTGAAGCACCTCCAACAAAACCTCTGATGATATCGACAAACTTGGAGCCGCTCGCCTAATTCTTGCAATCATTTGAAGGTCGAACTTTCGTTGTTTGCGGATCTCCTCTTCACTATACCACAGTTTGGCCTTGTCTTCTTCAAGCATGGGGGTTCGGTTGTATACTCGCATTCGGGCGTCTCCCGAGAACGTCACCCTCCTTCGCTCTTTTCTTGCTCCATTGATGTGATTCGAAAGAGAGGATGTCCGTGTCATTGTCGCTGCTGTAAGACTCGAAGGTACTTTGTGATGGGATAGACTTTGTTCTTGGGTCATGGTTGGTGTTTTGTGTTTGTACCTGTAATTATTATTATAAGCGCCATCAATTTTGGATTTGCAAAACTTCGCACGAATCCAACTCGCCAAGTGTGAACAAGTAGAAGTCGTCGAATTGGATCGAAGCATCCAATTTTTCTCCGAGGCCCAGCCGATTCAAGCATAAATAATCGTTCGATTCTCGTCCGAGAACGCTTTTTCCCATTCGGGAAGGATTGAATGCATTCGCAACGCCATCAACGGCTTTAGTTTCTCTTGGATTCTCTTTGGGAGCTTCTCGGGCATCCTGTTTGTTCCTAAAGCCAACAAAATTCGAGCTTTTCAAGTTAAGGGGAGAATCGCAAGGCCATTGTTTTCGTCGAAGTTCCGTTGGTCCAAATGTCGCAACGGCATGGCAAAAATATTCACACGAATGGTTTGCCAGAGAAGGGCATATACAAAAATACCTAGTACGAAGTGCAACATCGACGAGCCGAAAGCTGACGGTATTAAGTCCTCGTTCTCTATGCAAAATGTACCTTAGTGGGCCATTCTGACCCTGCACGGGCTGCTTTTTGAAATGCAACCACGACCGATGAGGCTATGACCAGGGGATGAACGATAGCGTCATTTCAATCGAAATGACATCATGAAGGAAAACGAACAGAACCTGAAAAACACGGTATGATGGTCCCTTTTCGGCGAATTTTGTGGCCTTCATATTTCATACGGTAGAGTATCACCTCATCATGGCACTTGTCAATTCATTCAGATTGTCCCACCATCGCCTCGATTGAGATGACTGCAGGTGAACGATCGTACTACCGGTAGTTCAAAAGTTCCGGTAGATTCCACGGTTCCCACATTGGTCGACGGTGGGTGGGGGGGGGGGTTCGTTGTTGAGAGATACTAACGTTAGTACCACTTACTTGGCACTTGTAAAGTAGAGGGAAGAACAAGGGGAAAAATTTAACCGGGTAGCTACTTCCTAGTAGAACTTTCAAATCGCGACTACCGTAGCGTAGGAGAATCAAGTCTGTGCGGTCCTGTTTTCCTACTACTATGACTGAAAAGACGGTATAGAGTCGAATCTTTATTATCGGTACCTCGCAACACAAGGCCAATCTACTAGGTAGCGATGATGGGATCTTGTGTTCTGACCAAGTTGGTTTGGTCATATGCCGCAGGTAGGTCAGATAGCTCACCACTACGGCACTGGAAGAACCATGTATGACCTGCCAAAGTCAAAAGTGCCTGTGGAGTAAATTCACCAACCAATGCCACCTTGCCCCATTAGCAAGATAGGACCATGGACCACGTTTCTTATCATTGCGATTTGGATCCAAAAAATTCTCCCATGAGGTAAGGAAGTAATAGTAGAGCGTAAAGAGGATTTCGTCGTACAAAGTCCCATGGTCGAAAATGAAACAAGGATGCTCCTATGGCAACACTTTGATCCACATAGTCTACCCGATGCCACGTCCATGTCGGGACCCAAATAGCATCCCCGGCTCCGGTGGTGACATTTTCGTACCGAGGGACATGGTGTAAGGATGATACCCAAGAGGCAAAAAATCCACGAGAATCTGGAGATACAGATGGTCGCAGAGCATGAGAATAGGCAGGATCTACCAATGTCCAGACTTTGGAGCCAGATAGTTGTACCGCCACGTTGCCAATCGGTTCGCAATGCAACCCGGTAAAGGGATGTGAATGGTTTGTCGTAGCGCTAGTCGCTGTAGTAGTGGTAGTAGTAGTAGCATTGTACGATGCGTCGCAGGTAGATTCGGCTTCTGCTTGTTTGCCCTTGGCAACGAAGAGAGGAATGGTCAATGGTCCAAGCAAAAAATTCCAGGGATTTCGAATGTGTCCCAGCATTCGATCCTTGGTAAATCGATTCCCAAACAGTTTGGCGAGGATAGGAATCGGTGCTACTTCCTCCAATAAGGAAGGATTGGCTTGAAGATAGAATTGGGAAGCAATTTTGTAGGGCCGTCCAGCAAGAATCCCCTCGATGATTTGTTGAATCGGTGCTTTACCATCTGGTGACAGGGCTCCATACACTCGAGCGTCGGTAAAGTAGGGTATGGATTGAGAATCATGACGTAATCCCTCAATCGACAAGCGTCGGTTGGGATCTTGGAGGGCCGATGTATTCCAGAGTCTCTTTAGCAATAGAGGACGTTCGATCCAATCCTTGCCGTAGGTAGACTCGAGGTAATCGAGTGGATCCCCTAGTATTGTGGCATCACCCAAATCAATGGTTGGAATTGGCAACGGATCAACGTATCGATCAATATCAATGTCCTGTTCCACAACCTTCCAGGCCTTTTGTTGCAAGTGTTGTGCGATTTTCTGATTGGGTGTCCATTGGGCCATGGACCAAGCAACCTTGGGAACTCTTTCTGGCCATGACAACACTACAAAAACCAACAAGATAAAGGGTGATAGCAGTTGGATGGACAGACAATTACATGAGGTCATTCTCTCAGGCTCCGTGGTTGGCTATTTCTGCTGGCCAAGGTCATGGCTGATTCTTCGTTGTATGATAATCATCGACCTTGACTGTGAATGCACTTCCGTTCCACCAATTTTTACAGTTACACCAATGCGAACTCCCAATTGCAATGACGTACCTGCATACTTATCCATAAATATGAGGATACATACCACATCTTCGCAAGGTGACTGTTCCTGGGATGTACCTGGTACATGGTACCCAATGATCAAGGGTTGCGTAGGTAGGTATTTGAGCTTTTGATACTACATTCTACTATGCTAGATCACCTTTGATTTCCAGTTCTGTACAACAAACATACCTTTGTCGTGCATCATTTCCGGTTAATAAGATATCAGGTTGGATCATTGCTGTTTGGCGATTGCAAAGCCTACAACTTTGTACTTGGAGAGAGGGGCATTGCTGGGTACAATAAGTTTCATGTATATCTTTTTTTTCTGAACCTCCTATATTCATTCCATTATTTTCTCAGCGTTCTACTCATTAGTATTACAGTAAGGTAAAGGGTTGAGGAGTACATCCATCATGACATATACTGCGTTGATGAAGACTGGAAAGGGATGCATTTCTGACCGGTACATATCCTGCTTTCGCAGCAAGCCACCAAAATTCCGTACGCATATGGATATGTTGTCGGGCATCTAGGGGTATCGTTGATCCGGATTGGCTGCCCTTGACAATTTCTTGCAGCCAACGCTCACTGGGTCCAGTCAGGCTGGGTCCATAGGCCGTTCCTTTCAAGAATTGACGCCGTTGCTTGTCCGACGGAGCATTGGTGACGTACCCGTGGAGGTACCATGACAAATCGTCATACAAGGGTGAGCCTCCCGTTAGGAAATGGACCAAGGAATCACGTACAAAAAAGGCATCCCACCAGTCCACTTGAATGAGCGTATACCCATGACTTGACATTCTATCCGAGAGATAGGACAGGGAACACTGATCTCCCAATTGTTGATTGGACGGTGCCCGCACACCCCACTGGAAGGTTCCATCCGGTGAAGCCATGAAATTAAAGCGCAACGGGGGAGGGTAAATAATATTGAACTCTGCCATGACAATCGTAGGCTGATATCCCGCCGTGAGTATGGCGTCGATGACTTCACAATCCATGGCATCAGTATCATATTTCAAGACATCCAATTTATCTTTGGGGATATCAAGTTCTTTAAAAATTTCCACAACATTGAAATAATCCAATGACGTTGGAATAATTTGGAAACTTTCCTTGTCATACATTTGGTTCAGCAAGCGTGTATCCCCTGGTTCAAACAAAATTCCATGAAACTTGACCCGGTCCATGAACTCTTGATTCCGAAGTCGCACCTCACTTTGTTCGGTCATGAGCTCTTTCACAGTGGAATGAAGTGGCAAGAGTTGATTGGCCTCATCGCATTCGCGTTCCTCTGCCAGACAACCATCACCAGCGCCGACATTGATGAAAAGTCCATGGGGAGCAATGCCACCATTGGCACTAAGAACGCTCATGAAATCGAGAAGCGAGAGCGCGGGAGTGGTAAATGGCCGCTCGGTAGCCCAACGATCAGGAATTCCTAAATGATGAGAGGGCCATATAAATCCTTTCTTGGACAATGGATGTGAAATCTTGTTGACAAGTTTGTGTTGTTGTTGTGGATGTCCCATCCCTCGAGACGATATATTCCAGCCTTCCAAATCAGCATCTTTCTTCTTGTTCACTGTCCGTACAGACGAGACAAGCTCTCCACCCGATTTGGAAAAACCACCGGTCAGTTGTCCAATGGCATACCCCGACAAGAGTCCAAGGACATACCCAGACAAGAGTCCAATGACATATCCTCTCTGGTTTTGACTTGGGCTCGATGATGATGATGACAAGAGCATTTTTTAGCACGTTGCCAAAAGGGGCTGTTTTCGGGGACAATAGTAGGGGAGACAGGAGAAGGAATTATTTTGGGGAACCCCCCTATAAAATGGTACTCCGTACTGGGTAATATTTATTTAGCTGCCTCACATCAACCCTCTACCACCCAAAAAGTCGTCTGCTGTTGTTGGCATTTGACATTAGTAGTGTTGTTATTAGTAAGAGTTTCATCTATCTACTGTCACGTTCCACTCGGCATGTCCCGACGACGACAGAAATCATCCTCCAATCCATTAGCACAGGCCCGTGGACAGCAAAAGGCTCCAGAAAATGTCTGGTTCCGACGATCGGGTGCCGGATATCGCTTGTTTGTCGAATATTATTCCAACCAACCCTTGGGAGTGGTAGTCCCCATCGATGCCCTACCGATTGTGACGAAACACAAAGAACAACAAAACGACGCCGGCAAAGCTCCCAACCACAACAACAACAACAAACGTAATGCTGCGACTACTACTGCACCAGGCATGTCTCGCGCTGCCAAGCGTCGACGAAAGAAAAGTAAGAATGGAAAAGAAGAAGAACAACACTCGACAGAGATTGTTTCGGATCCATCATCATCAACCGTTCCTTCGTCCACACTTTCATCATCCACTGCAGCCATTCATGACTTGACGTTATCCCCTCCACTCCTTCAAGCCTCCAAGAATACATCTCCACACTTGTTACCCTTTTTTCAGACCATGGCCAGGCCTCTACCAACAACCTTTCGAATAAGGCACACGGCCATGGACTCTCATCGACACCAACTTCTCCAAATCCTAAATGATGATGAGCAATTGCAAGATATAGTGGCACCTACGAGAATCCAACCAAAAAACTCCTCTTTATCTACTACTACTACTCCGAGTGCAATTATTTTTCAATCATCACTACCCAAACATCAACTTTCGAAACAGTTCAAAGATATCCTAGTGGAATATTCTCAAAATGGGACCATTGCCCGACAAGAACTTGGGAGTATGTTGCCAGTTTTGGCACTCTCTCCTCAACCCGGTGATGTTGTGGTGGACATGTGTGCTAGTCCTGGAAGCAAGACATTACAAGCCGTGGAAGAAGTTGTTGTTACCTGCCCCAATAACAACAAAAAGCAACGTGGATTGGTATTGGCGAATGATATTTTGGAATCACGTTTGGAGGCCCTCCGCGAGGCGGTACAACGATCGGGCATGCCCCACTCGTATACGAGTCGGATTCGATATTCTCAAGTGGATGCCACCCAATTATCTCTGAGTGCTCCCTGTCAAGTCGTGATTTGTGATGTTCCCTGTTCGGGAGATGGAACTTGTCGCAAGGATCCACATATATTACCCATGTGGAAACCACAAGCCGGAAATGCTCTCCATACCACACAACTGGCCATTTTACAACGATCCTTACAATTGGTACAAGTGGGAGGGGTGGTGTGTTATTCCACATGCAGTTTGAATCCAGTAGAAGATGAAGCAGTTGTGGCAGCCGCAGTATCCAATTTGGGTGATGCAGTCGAATTGATTGAAATTTCCAGTTTGGACGGATGGATTCATCGTCCTGGTGTCACCACTTGGAATGTGGCACAATACAAGAACGAAGCAGCTACCGACCGCCCAAGTAAAAACACTAAGGATCATCATGATGATGACAAGGATACCTTCGACGAGGACAACGGTGGCGACGATGACGACGAACTCCCAACGTTGACGTGGTACACGAGCTATGAAGCAGCCAAAGAGGATCAAATGATGGAAGCAGTTCCTACCATGTGGCCACCAAGTCTTGCTAAGGCTTTGAAACTCCACTATTGTGCACGTTTGTTTCCTCAAGACTATGACTCGGGTGGATTCTTTTTGGCCCTACTTAGGAAATGCAAAGAATGTTAGCAGTACCTGGTAAACTGTACCGTGGCCATGCTAGTAGGAAATACCGTTAGTAAGTGCAATATCATTTTAGGATGTATTCTATATTCTGTGAGTCTCACATCACATTCCATGCAGAGATTGTATTCCTTGCACGACCGTATTCTGTTTTCTCCTCATCATTCACATGCCTGTCAAATCATCTTTTATTGGTTATGATGATGATGGCACCGTTAAGTTAGGGGTTCAACTTCCAAGTGGGAACGCACCAACCTACACACCAGGTTCTTTTTGTGGACGAATTAATTATGAAATGATCTTTGGACAAGTTGTCTACGTACGAAGGCTATTGGAACGGGGCTCTACTCATGCGCATCATGTGTCTTGAACACGTCTACGAGCAATATTTTTGGGGCTATCTGTCTTGCACTCCTTGAAGCGTGAATCATTATATGGTCATTCGACGGGCAAGACCAAGAGGGAACACCCAGTACACGTCCCTGCTTCCGGTTTGATAAATACGACTAGCTGAACCAAACAATTGCCTTCCGTTCTTTCCGCCACATATAGGAAGGAATCCTTAGTCATACCTATATCGATAATTATGTCCCTGACATTCGACGAGCCAAGGTCGCGGTGAACTAGGGTCTATGAAGGATCGACATGGGAAGGCTTATGTCATCGAGTGCTTTATCCGATTGGCAATGAAATTCAATGAAATCCACCTATCCAGCCTGTGTGGAAACTCGATCTTTTGCAGAGCCCATCCACGCCTTCGACTGCGTCACTATGTGATAGCTCACGACTAGCAACTAGCACGTATTTTCGCCCAGTTCGCAACGTTTACTCTCCACCAAATAAACAAGCCTATTTTGCCATTGTTGCGAATTCACGCTCCATCACCGCTAAAATACAAGGAACCATCGACCTATGGTATTGCTGTAGTAACTACAAAGTGATTTGAAAGGCTGATTGGGTTTGCGATAAATCAACAAGTCGCGGCTCCGCGACGTTGCGTCTGCCTAAATACCAAACGATGAGTAATGAGGATAACGACGATTTTTCCTCGCACTCGACCGAAGCACGAGGACGTCGTTCGCCAGGTGTGCCATCCAGCAAAAATATAAGAAATAAAACCAGAGACGAAACAAAAGACCGCGCTGCTGATTTTCCAACACTTGCAAAGCATCGCGAAGCAAGGACATCGTTGCGCAAAGGATCCCTCGACTCTTCCAGCAACAAAATGACTATAACAGGCGCTCCTGACATTGTCAAAGAATGGCCACCAAGCCAATCCTCCGATCATGGAGCACGGTCATGGGGCAATGCATCATCGGATCTACCCCGTAGCCCAAAAAAGCCGTTTGGTCGGGGTCCAAGTGACAACAACTCATCGTCACGTGGGATGGATGTTGATTATTCGACTCATAGTGTATCCAGCACTGCTTCCGTTAGCGAGCGCCGTCGCAGTATATTGTCACTAAGCCCTCAAGTACCACCAGCATTTCGAACTATGGATCGTTCCAATTCTCCTAGAGCACGAAAATCAACAATTGGGATTGACATTGACAAGAGCAGTACAGGAAGCCAAGGACGGTTCTCGACATCAATTTCTCACGATTCGAAAAGTCAAGGTTCTGATCCTGAAAAATTATCTCGTCCTAGGCGATCAAAGCGACCACCAATTGCAACATCCAATCCCACCACGACCTTAGAGTCAGGGACAAATTCTGGATCATCACATTCAAGAGAGCCAAGGCATACCCATTCACCTCGAATAGAGAAGCCCATTGCTAAGAGATCAGAAACGACACCAGATCTAGCAGAATCCACTGAGCTCATGGTAAATTTAATTGATTCGTCTATTGTCAATGGGGATGAATCAAATGTTGCTACCTACAATACAATCTTGGAGTCAGTAGCGAATTCCGATAGCCCAGATGCCCAAAAAGGCCTTGATATTCTGGCCACAATGGCACAGCACGGTGTTGCACCCAATGATCGCACGTGGGCATTGATTAACATGTGTTCAAAGGTTTCTGATGGAAATTCTGATGATGACGGTGATAATGATGAACATGACAACATCATTGATTCGGGACGGCAAATGGAAAGAACGGCAGTAAAAAGTGACGAGGGAGAAATATCTGAAGAAAGGCAACTCCAAAAAATCCGAACTCTCTCTCTGTACGGGAATGTTGGTCTAGATGCGAGGAGTGATCCTGGCAACCCGCCACGAAGACCATGGAGAATGGAACAAGATTTGTCACTACTACCTCCCGCATTCCGTAGCAGTATCCTTGCCATGTTACGTCGAAAAAGTCAAAAAGATAACAATGACCCTGCAGCAGGACATCCAAAAAGTCCTCGTTCCGTGGCTCGGCGTAATACCCATCCTACCATTGTACCTAGCTCGCCTGCTACGACAGACCCCAGGCAACAAAACGTTTTCCCTTCGGTTGCGGATCGAAAGAAGAGATTCATGTCTTTTTCTGTCAATACTGATTCGCAAGCACCGAAAATCCCAGAACCCATTCCAAACGAAAGTGCCGCCGACGATCCGTTTTCCCGTATTTTTGCCCAACATGGAGTCGTCAAGTACATGCGCCCCGACGGACTCGGCAACGCAGCGAGGCGGATAGAGAGAGGAGACGATTGTGTCTCACCGGGCAATGATACAGATAGCTTTGCCGAGGATTTTGAAAAGATTCAAGACTCGTCTGACATCTCCACTTATGTTGCGCTACTTACAATGATTGCGAACAGCGATGTTCCGGATAAAGCGAATCGAGCCGGTAAAGTTCTTAAGATAATGAAGACTAATGGTATTGCTGTTGACGATCAAACACGAGCGCTGCTACAAGAATGTGCTGAAATCAAAGAAAAGCCAAAGGAAAGCAAACCTCATGAACTTGAGTACGTTGAGGAAACGGGCAATGCAGTGCCCCCTCCAGAGGAGGATCCGACTACGCCTAATCCAATTATCATCAAGAGAGTCAGATTTGCCGAGAAAGACTCATTTAGATTCATCAGACGAAGACGTAGCATTGGTTCTAACGAACGCTGGGATGACCCGCTCACGCCTCCGAAACGAGTAACTCCTCCAGTCGACCTCGCCCCTTCACGGTTTGCTAGCGGTCTACGTGATGATCGGCCTGCACCGCCAAGGCGAAGCAACAGTTTGAGCAGTTTACTGAGCGCAAGCTCTCACAGCGCACGATCCGATGACAGCTCCGATTCGGCCGATAGCATTTTCGACGACGACCATCTTACTGCGGATAGATTCAAACTCCCTTTTACAGACTCTCCGGAAGCAGCGGAAAGGAAGGTCACCTCTAAAAAATCATATAAGCCAGCAAAGCCAAAACAGGTCCCCAAATCGCCAAAACGGCAACGCCACGCATCGGCGCCGCACCTGAACACTCCTGTGATCAATGCGTCAAGTAGCAAGGGCATGCCATCACTACCGGTTAGACGGAGACCGAGTATTCAAGGTAGTTCGGTTTCTCCAGTTCAAAATCAGGAGATACTCTCGCCTGTTGTCGAGGAAGTTTCGTCGCCAAATCCTTTGGTTCCTGCTCCGCCTGTCGACGATTCCGCCCTCTATACGACGCCCCCTTCAACTCGGAAACCATTGCGTCGGCGGCGTAGTATTTCCGGAATTGAAAGAAGATCTGACTTTCCTCTAACCCCTCCACGTCGAGTGTCGGCCCCTCTGGAAATTTTTATTGCCCAAGAAGCTTTAAAATCCAAATTAGCTAGCGAGGCAAGACAAAAGGCTCAAAGCGCTGAGGTTGCCGTGACACAAGAAGTCGAAAACGTTGCGATGCCAAAGCCCCCTGTCGATGACATTGTAGAGTCGATACCGACTCATCCCCTTGATGAAGTAGTTTCGGCATCTAGCATGGATGAGTCATCAGCACATCCCCCCCAAACCACGTCGGATCCCATTCAGGGAACCAATCCTCCCAAGACAAAAATACCAAAGCGGTCAACAGCCACAACGTTAGAAGTCCCTGTGATTTCGCAACAATCGCGAGCAACGGAGACAAAGCCTCGCGCCCCCGTAGCTGCCCCTGCTCAAAGACCTTCGTCACTCATGAAACATAGTGAGAAAATGAGAGAGCATTGGAAGTTGCTCAAGTTTCGAGACAAGTTCCAAGGGAAAGGTCCTCTAGACGATAACGATGAACCGGTGGATTCGACGGCAGCAGGATCGGAAGATGTGGATCTTGACTTTACCTTGCCAACAGATGGGCACAAAGGTGTTGCTACCAACGATCGAAGCCGAAAAACTCGGCCCGAAAAACATTCTCCTACCAAGAAGTCCTTATCAACCAAAGATACTCAACAAGTCGATGAACTGTGGCAACGCGTCCTTCAGAATAACAATGAGACCATGCAAGATGGAAAAGGCGAAGTCCCCCGTTCTTCACGTCGGTTCCCAAGAGATCCAGACCAGGCATAAATTAAAGATGAAATCATGACTACAATCGTTGGGATCGCATAGGCACCTGTCTACAGCTCTTATTAGTTGTGTGAATCGTACATGACGGTAGTCCGTAATCCTTCGACTCACAATCCAAGCGTGCCTTTGTTTTCTCCCCCCAAATCCCATCCAACCCCATGCGCCCCACTCAAATGGTTCAACGAGCACGTGACTATTATCTGGACAAGAACTTACTCCATAGAAACCGTCGATGAATTGAGTGCTGTGTGTTTTCCCCTTGCTCCGATGCCCCATTAGTTACAGCTTGCGATATGGAGAAGGGTTTTCTTCGGCTACATTCATCTTCAGGTTCAATATCGTTTTCTTGCTCTGCCCGCGAGCGACGACGAAAACTCTTGCTTCGAATTTTTTGCTGTCCCCTTTCACATAACTTGGTGATGAATTTTTTCGACGCATCCACGGATTGATCTCCACCCATTGTACAGGAGCTCTCAGTACTCCCCGTCTGAACAACAATACTCATCACTTCGTTGCTGTTTTCCTTTTTCGCGATTAGCTCATCCTGTACGGCTATGCATTCCTTCAGTCGTTCAATTTTTTCCAATGCCATGCGATGTTTAAGAAGCAATTTGGCAACATCACGTTGAGCTTGAGCGATTTCAACTGGAACCGTTGTTTCTGTTGGATCTTGTGCTTTATTTTCGCCGCCAGAGGAAGGCTTGCTCTCGTAATCTTGAAGTTGAGCTTTCATGATTCTTGCTTCGTTACGGAATTTTGAAAGTTGATTCTCATAATTCTTGGTCAGTACTGATAGTCGATTCCGCCACTGCCATTCTTCCCATGCTCGATTGAGTTGAACTTGTGTCAATTGACGTCTCATGGCGGCTAGTTCTTGTCGAGGGTCTACCTGCATCGTGAAAAGATTGAGAGACGAAAGAGGGCTGGCAAAGGGGTTTGTGTTAGCGCTCTTTGCCGATTCTGCCTTCATATCCTTAATTTGTTGTGTTTGAATTCGAATCAGATTATTTGCAGATTCTAACTCATTTCGCAGGGACGATTCAATGGAAGGTGATAGTCGATCTTCGACTACCTTTTCCTTGCTCATCTTGGAGCTTATTGCACCGTTCCTGGTACGTGGTGGCGGAGGAGGAGGAGGTGGGGGTGGGGGAGGTGCGAGAATCGAAAGGTTAGTTTCCACAGAGTCCTTACTGGATGCAATGGAACAAGCGTTCATGGTAACATCGGCATTTGGAATCGTAGGTATGTTCTCTGGAAGGGTGTGCCCACGAGAAGTCTCCACCTTCTTTTGGATCAAACTTCGAAATGTTGTTTGAACATTTTCCAAAGCGGCCTTGCGTTTATTGCGTCGTAGTTTGTAGGCCTCGGATTGAAAATACGAGGGTCCTCCACCATGATTAGAAACACTCGGACTGGTAGTGGTCGTGCCTTGTTCTTGTAGTTGTTGTTGCATGGTAACGGTGAATGTGCTGTGAACCGACGACCTGGGAGTTTTTTCGTTATGGTCTACAGAGGAACTGTCCCTGCTCATGACTTCATCGTGCGGTGAAGTCGTCGTTATGGATCTATTGCTCTCATTGTGTTGTTGTTTCTCGCGTGTCGCACTCCGTAGTGAGTTTCGTCGTTCCATGGCTTTATTGGAAAGTGATGTTCGTCGGGGAGATGATGATGCCATTAACGTTGCGGCCATTTCCTGACGGTCGCTATCGGACGATTCACTATTGGTGAAACTGTCGTCAAAATCAAACATTTTAGGTTTCATTGTTTGTTGTTGCCCAGTAGCTTGGTTTGCAGCACTGGTTGTTTCCATCATGTACTATCCTTCGAGAGTGGTTGTAGTGCAACGCACCCAGACACAGTAATGTCGTCACCTCGACTTGATGTCTATGATTCTCTCGGAAGAACGACGAAAGAAAAAAAGAAGATGAAAACATGCAGATGCCAGAATAAACTCGCAGTGGTAGTGTGCGTCGCCACGATGAAAGAGAAAAACGAGAAACACTTCTCGCTGTCAACAACCGATGGTTCGACCCACCCGTCTCGCTTTCATGTGAAAAAATCGAGCCCGCCAGATGATTTAAGCCACCAGTTCTACGCCACCCATACAATTAAAGTCCCCCTGGGCAACGGCCAACCTCGTTTCCACAATCATTCTCACCACATACAACAGGGGCATTACGGTCGAGGGAACATTTGTATGTGTATATCTACATCCCCTCGGGAACGCTCGGCGCGGGCGTTGTTGTATTGCCCTTACAGTTAATGATGAGTTTGGCAACGGAGTGACATCTACCGGCGCAAATTTCGCCAAAAAGGAAAAGGTTGTGACTTGCCAAACTTTGTGTAAAAAATGTATAAGAAGCTCTACCTATGGATTCATTTTTCTTCTTCATTGGTGGCATGTTGTTTTGGTTTTAGATTTCTAGTATCGTTTGCCGTGAGGGAGCTCGCGATATCCAGAACGGCGTGGTTGTGGAATGTTTGACGCGGAATTTCGCTTCCATAAGAGGTATAGAAGCAGAACACCAATACTGAAAGCTAGAACCAAAGACATGTTCATACCAGCTTCGTCGTCATCGTCATCCCACCACTGAGACGGTTTTTCAATTTCTTTCGGCGTGAAAATATTGGAAGCGCCACCACTGTCTTGGTCGAGGGCTTCGAACTTCTCTTCTTTACTGTCAAAGGTATTTTTGACTTGCCCGATAGATGCCGGATCAAAATCTAAAGCATTATCACCAGAGGCGATGTCATTGGATCCAAATTCGTCGTCGCCTACAAAATCATCAGGATTCGTTTCTGCGGGCTGTGTGATGTCTTGAACATCATTGTTGTCATCTCCCTCTTTGCCGTCATCATCATCACCTCCAGCTTCAACACTCTTTTCAACATTGTCATTCTCTTCCTCTTTGTTCTCGTCATTACCATCCCCACCATTCTCTTCTTTGTTCTCGTCATCGTCATCACCACCACTTTCCTCTTCTTTGTTCTCGTCATCGTCATCACCACCATTTTCTTCTTCCTTGTCATCATCACCCTCACCAGCGTCCTCTCCATCGTCATCATCATCGTCATCATCATCTCCTTCCTCGTCATCATCATCATCATCTCCTTCCTCGTCATCATCATCATCATCTCCTTCCTCGTCATCATCATCATCATCTCCTTCCTCGTCATCGTCATCATCATCATCACCTTCTTCATCATCATCATCTACCTCGTCATCGTCATCTCCTTCATCATCCTCTTCATCATCATCATCTCCTTCCTCGTCATCATCATCATCTACGTCGTCATCGTCATCTCCTTCATCATCGTCGTCTTCATCATCATCATCATCATCATCATCATCATCGTCGTCGCCATCTCCTTCGTCCTTGACCTCGTTTTCTGCCCCGTCGTCGGGGGTTTCTCCTTCCTCCCTAACATATTCAGTATTGGTTTCACCGTCGGTTGGATCAGCAATGGCATCCTCACCTGGATTCTCATTCTCATTGGCAGTCACATCCTCTTGAGTTGTAGTAGAAGTAGAATTATCTCCTGCTGCATTGTCACCATCACTACCCGTTTCCACTTGGGCGTTGGCAGCTTCAACAGCTTGGTTCTTTTTCACCTGAAAATCATTGATAGCTTCTGCCTTGCCCGCTGTCTTGTTTTCACTGTCCTGAAATTCTTGAACCGCTTGGACAACTGCGGATTCTGTAGAGTTTCCTTGGTTGGTCAGATCTCCTTCCGACTCGGGAGATTCCTCGAGTGTCGTAGCAGCATCACCACCCTCACTGTCCTCTGGAGTTGTTGGTTCTTGTGCTCGTTGCTCTCCTTGCTGTTCTTCTTCTTGTTTTTCTTGTTGCTGTTCCTCTACTTCTTGCTGTGGCTGTGTTTCTTGTTGCTGTTGTTCCGTATCAGGTTCCACAGGATTGTCTTCAGTAGCAGGGTCAATCGGTTCGGGAGGAGTACTTGTACCATCGACATTGTCTTGTTCCTCTGGAGTGGATTCTACGGTAGAATCTTCCGTATCTTCTCCATTGGCGTTGGCGTCTGTGCCATTATTGACTGCAGCAGCAAGGTCCGCATTAGCATCCGCAACATCCTCTTGCAGCTTTCGCGCCACCGTGGATGATAATCCACCGCGAAGGCCTTGATTCTCGGATGAAACAACCACTTTCATTCTTCCTCTTCTTCTTCTTGTTTTGTGCGTGGGTATACAGTTTGGCACTAATCCAACAATGTTTTTCGTTTTTCTATTGCCAAACGATAGAAACCAATAGAGGACTTGTCTCGATGAAAGAGGGAGAAAGTCCCATGAGTTTGTTGTCCCCGTAGCACTTTGGCGGGAGTTGCGAACGATCGTGACTCTCCACGGCGGGACTTTCTTGCATTGAATGATGTCCCATCCAGGCACATTTTTCACACACACGAATGACAGGTACGCCGCCATCGTTTTACGTGCATTCAAGTACCGATTCCGCAATAGGGAAAAGATTTGGAGGCCCATGGAGAAAGAGTGGGTTTTTCACATTGGTTCCCCCAAAGTAAGTCTCAGTCCAGTTGCGTTTGGGTCACGATTCCACGAATGGTGCAATTTCGAACTTGACACCGGTTCGGAGTCACTGGTATCGCGTACCTGGTAACTCACAACAGCTAGGGATTCAGTAGCCACCTACGTTGGGGGTAACAGCTACCGGTGGCCGTTCCAGCGCTATGTCGTGCTGACCCATTCGTGTCATATTGCCACGTTTCGCCCCGCTGCAAGGCACACGATACCGTTGCTCCCGTCACCAGACTCAACACGAAAAACACTGATTGGTGGATACGCCCGAACATTCCGAACTCACACACACACATTCCCTTCATTATAATTTTTCTGCGAGACCAGAAATTCGTATCCATTTGGTTGTTTTGTGACGAGACAACGAGACGAGATTCGTATCCACAACCTTCCTTGACTCTCTCACACTCTCTACCAAAGTTTATCACTCTTATTCGCCTGTAGTCCATCATACTATTTTGATTGGGAACGCGCTTCTGTCAAGGACATTTACCACCTCTATTTACCACCGTATCGCTCTTTGCAACTACTACAAACAAACACACACCTACTAGCAAGCCATCATCGTCATCATCATGTATGCCTCTGGACTTCTTCGAGATCGCCATGATTTACTGCGTCACTGCCATCACAAACAAGACAATAGCCGACATACAAGTCCTCATCGTGATACTCAGCTGCCTCCCAAGACTATGACAAATGCTTCTACTCCAACTATGGATCATTCTTCATCGTCGTATCATCATGACAACAACAACAATAGGATTTCCAAGCCACAACAACCCATGGCGCAATCACCTCATTGGACGACAACCCTATGGACTGCTAGGCAGTAACAATTGAAAACAAACGACAGGCACGATACAGAACCGGTTTTGGGCTATTTTGGATGGGGATTTTCATGGAACAAACGAACTTGCGAACACTACTCGAGCACACGCACGTTTCATGGTGAACAATGGCTGCACGTCTACATTTTCTTTTCTACAATCACTATATTATAACATCATTACACACCAAAACAACAACACCAGCAGAAGGATGTTGTTCTGTATAATTATAAAAAAAAGATTACAACAACATGTTTCACCAATCATAAATCTTCTATGCTAGGCGGGTCAATGCATACAAAGTTGAAAGGACATTGTCTACCCATCTCACAAGTTGATGGGAACAACGGGGAAGTGATAACCCTTGTAGCATAGCAGGAGCTTGCAGGATGGTTGTTCCGACCATGGAAAGCAACACCAACACTAAAGCAAGCCCGTTCACCCAAGCTCTAACTAGTCTTGACTCTAGAAAAGGTGCGTCCACGTACCAACCGTAGAATGAGGTATCCTTCGTTTCCCATTTCCCTTCTTTTTTCTTGGCCATGTACTAGCAGTTGTTGCTTGTGTTTCCTTTAGTACCCCATGCAGGTTGCTTCCGTCGTTTTTCAAGAAGTAATCATGACACAGTCACATCATCATCGTCATGCATCTGGGCAAGAATCGAAAATGCATCGTCGACTCCACCTACTGGGGAATGATCGAGTCACGACCTCGAGATGTTCGAAGAGTTCTACCAGTATCCATGGGTGCTTGGATAGTCCCTTTGTCATCGCCACGAAAAATGAGTGACTACGAAGTCGTACCAGGTACCAGGTACCTGGTACACTACCAGGTACAAATACAAATCTCTCTCCTCTCTCATACCTGGTATATCTACAAGTCTCCTTCTAGATAGAAGTCACATAAAGTTAACTATCTAGTTTGTCAAAAGGATACACGTCAATATCGTTTGCCATGGTCGAAAAACTCTATTTGGGGACTACAAGAAGTGTGTAGACCTCCAACCAAAACAAATCCTAAAAAATCAAGTGGAAAATTTTTTTGGAGCAAAATTTGTCACAGTTGTATAGATTGTGAGGGAATCTATGGGATTCCTGATTTCTTCCCCTCTTCGATTGCCCATCCAACCAGATTCTCAAAGTTAATGTTGGAACGAGTGTCGTCCTTCAAGGCACTTCTTCTTCTTCTTCTAACGGTTGGAGCTCTTCATCTGGTGGATGTAACGTCACTGGAGTTGGTTCGGTTCTGCATCGATTGTTTCGAGAAAGGGCAATGTTGGGTGCCTGACAAAGGGGACATGTATTGCGTCGAACCAACCATGTTTTCAGACAATCCGCATGAAATTCGTGTCGGCAGGGCAAATCCCCAATTTTATCACCCGATTCCAATGCTGCAAAGCAAATACTACACGATACGTCGTAGCCGTCACTACATGCACTGTCTTGGTCGTTGTCTTTTTCGTCGCACGACGATGCTGGGGCAGTATAACGTTTCGTTGGCAATGACAAGGTCGGTGGTGGAGCGGTAACAATGAATTTCTTCCATTCAAGTTGCCATCGAATACGTGCTTGTTTTAAAATCATCGACTGATATTGATAGCGTTGAAACGAAAAAATTTGAATCCAGGATGGGGCGCCCAATGGTTCCCTGTCGATTTGCCACAATTCTTCCACTTCGGCATTTTCAACGGTAGCTCGATCTTCCTTGGACAAGCACAATTTGCAAAGATATTTCACAATAGCCAATCCATAAAAGGATGCCATCATGGCCAACAATAAAATGAAGGATGTTACAAAGAATATTGGCCATGCCATGCGGGCAATGCCATCCATTACCTGGGTTTCAAAGCATTCCACCTGCCCATTTCCAAAGGGAATACCACAAGCACTATCTATTGGACAATACGATTGGGTCGTGCGACTGTCGTGAAAATCCGGATAATTACAGATGCATCGATACAAGGGGACTTTGGCCGTCGTCGAGCCGTCTTGGAGGTCGGACGATTGTCTTGATGCCATGACACGATCTCCTTCCGTTTGTGCCCCCACAGGAAAAAATCTTTCAATCTTGGGATCAATCATACATATTTGTTGATAATTGTTGGACGCTGTAGCGAATGTTTGTAGTAATAATAGAGGCAAGAGCAGAGTTAGAGATGGCATCATGGTCATCCATCAAGAAAGAGTATACTACTGGAATGTTGCATTGGTCATTTGTTCTGAAATTCCTTGATTTCTTGAGGCACCATCAGTCGGGTTTCGCTTCGGCGTCGTGTCACCATTCACGTTGGATGACAGCCGTGCGGTTCGCCATACGAGCCAATCAGAGAGTCCCTCGGAAGAATCCGAATGCGTTGATCCAATGCCACGTTCCGATTGGCGAATTCTTCCGGAGATGCGAATTCAGGTGTGCACCGTTGACACATGTGCAAACATTTTGATGACGTCGAATGGCATGAGGTACTTGGACGAGAATCCTATCTACCTGAAAGGGTACTTGTAGTCTGTTTGTATAGAGATCTATTACTAGAACACAGCCAATTTCGAAGCCAAATACCGCAATAAAAGGAGACGAAGGATGGTGCGATGTTTTCCAGTAGTTATAGTTAGTAGCCGCCCAACTACCAAATGAAACTGCCGTCAAAATTCCGCAACCGCCCTCCATCGAACTACCCATGTCAAGGAAATTTGGATTTATTCACAATCGGCCATCTGCCTGTGAGGTAAAATTTCACAGTGAAGGACTCAATCCCTTCCTCATGTTTTGCACAAGTGTTGTGGCGTATAGAAGACTCACAACAGTCAAGCACTCTTCTTTTTTCTGAGAACAGGTTGTTTCTTCTTCCGATCCTCATCCTCTGAATGGGTTCCTTTTCCCGCCATGGCTTGAAGATGATTTGATTATGCTTCTTGATATCATGTCGTCTTGGTCTTACTCTTGGGTTGCAGATAATCCCGAATAGCAAAAAAAGGAACCATAATGGAAGCAATGGTACGGCTCGCCGCCGTTTCGCTGCCTTGAGGATGAGGTACATAGACGACACCTTTGATAAATAACCATGCTGCTTGGTAGTGGATCCAGATTTGAATGAGCATACAAAAGACAGGGAATCGAATCATATGCCAAGCAACGGCAAAGGGTGTAATGGGTTGGGGAACTAGTTTGAGCTTGGCAGTAAAATCCATAGTTTCCTCCTTGGAGCGTCGGCGCAAGGAATTGACAACCACAAACTCTGGATTCTTTTCTCCGACAGGAGTTCCTTGAAAAGTCCAATCATACCAATATTCCATTTCCATAAAGGGAGAGACATGGAAATTCTTGGGGAAGCGATAGTCACGAGTTTTGGATCTTGATGATTGCATTTGGGTGCATTGCACTTGATCGGTGCTATCGGGATGAAGCACGTAACAGTACATTTCAGTCCACGGAGTATTGCTCACTTCTCCGACCATGGCATCCAAAACCCTTGTCGTCTTGTTGATAATGTAATAAAAGGATACTGGATTGAAATTATATCCAAAGTACTCTAGATGAGTCAAGAGAATAATTTGATGGGTCATCAACGTTGGCTTGAATTTCTCTAGTGTCTTGGTCGCCACTAACTGTAAAATCCGTGGGGCTAGAGAATCATCATCATCATGATTGGTGGTTGGTTGACCTTCCCCATTTTTCAAATGATATTGGATGGGTTGGAATCGTACCAGGGGCCATAAAAAATTACCAAAGGATTCTTCCAAGTCCAAGGCAAACATGAAAATTGGATAGGTAAAGGCATGTCGCTTGGGATGAAAACGGGTATGCCATACTTGACCAATACAAAGTTTGGAGTTGGTAAATCGATTTTGGCGTATCGTCCTTTCCCATAGTGCCACTAGAATCGGTAGAATCACAGTACAACCCACCAACAAAGTTGCGATGGCTATTCCTATCCAGAGTCCGAGCAAAGTTATACCGTCGTTAGAAATCATGGTCCAATTGTTTTGGATAAATCCTCGTATTTAGAATGAATGGGCGTGGAGATGTAAGGCAACAGTTCCTGGAACACCTGTGAAGAGGCCAACGTTGTGTTCCTTTGCACCCATCACATAGCGGGAATTGCAGAGTTGCCGCCATTGTAGGTCTGTGTAGTGACGACTCGCGACCACGTACTCAGTGCTAAAATCACGGATAGAGGACAGACCTTTCGTACCTGGTAGAATAGTGAGTTAAAAAGTAGGGTGAAGAAAACGAGTTGACTACTTTTTGATTGATAGGCTTGTTTCTTTCACCCGCTTGGAACGAGCCGATTACTTTCGAACCACAACTATACAATTTTCTCGACTTCCACAAAGAGGTGTCCCATAAAACCCAAAAGTGCTGCAACGATCGTTGGTTCTCAAATATATCACCCGAGGTGACTAGAGCCAAGTAGAAGAAGTTGGCGCCATAATGCGGGCAATACAGTGTGCCATTCACTATCTAAAAAGTTTTCTGACTGCAGCGTTTTGCAACTTTTTGCATGAACAGTCTCGTCCGACTCGGGAATGCCCACGAAATGGTCGGGCGAGGTGGCCTCAAGATGAACTCCCGCTGTCAATCGAGTTTAGAAAGTCATTCCCTCTTGGTCAAGACGATGCAGTTTGTCAGCAAGATGCTTGTTGACTCTACGCTCGAGCGCTGCGTTGTTAAGTGACCGATATTGGGGGTTGGTGCCGCCTTGGACAAACTGAACTGGCGGCGGGGGTCGGTATTTCACAACGGTATATCCTGCATGAGGCATATCCGCACAAGGAGTTGGCAGCGGATAGTCCAACAAGTAATAGTCAATGGCCAAGAAATCACATAGACGACGCATCGTCTCGGTCGACAAGAGATCGGGTCGTTTGGGAAAGTACGTTTCTTTGAAATCATTCTCTGTCGCATTCCTACGTGCTTCGACGGATGGTTTGTATTCAAATCCCACCAACTTCAATACAGACGGCAACTCTTTCAAGTCACCTATGATTTCAAGATTTGTTGGGATGACTCCTCTGTAGTTGAGAAACATGTTGACTTGAGGCACGGAATGGACTTCACAGGGCATACCATTCTGTCTCCTGGAATGCATTTGGACTCGTAATAACCATCCTAGAACTCGTTCATTGTAACCCTTGTTCAATAGTCCAGAACGAAGCAGACGCTGGCGACTTCGGTAGCCACACTCGGCCCATCCGGATAGGAAATGTTCAATCGGATCTCGGACGAATGTAAACCATTTCCGTCGTTGAACTTGGATATCTTGAATCTTGATATGGTTTCGTTTTGTCTGTGCTGCCATAGTGGTTCCCCCATTCTTAAAAATATGTATGTAGGCGTATTCTTCATTGACAATGTTTGCACCCCAATCACTCAAAAAGGCTGGGTATCGTCTTGCACGGGGCATGATCGATGGGAGGAGGTCTCGCTTCGTTTCAAACGACGCTTGTTGAATCCTTGACAATTCCAGTACGGAACCTTCATCCTCCATCATCTGAAGAATACTGCTTGTGTTGTATCCATGTTGATCATTCTGATGAGACGATTGGATCGTATTGATACTTGGCATATCAGTGAGAGTAGTCGCTTGGTTCGGATTCGTTTTTTCTACCTTCTCTTCTTCTACCTCATGTCGGACAATTGTGTCCTCGTCAAAGTATTTGGATGCAACATTGACAAATTTAATTTCATTCGAAACAAAGGACAACAAGCCGACCAACAGAATACCAACTACTTTGGAGAGAAGAGTATTGGACTTCATTCGCAACCTGTTTCCATCCATATCCCTTGGCCCAAGTCACGTTGCCCAGGTTTCCGATTTTTGTGAATTCGGTGCCGATTTGTACCATTTCTACGAACTGGTACATGTATACCATGTTGGGTGACCCCGACAATCCGACATTCGGGTTGGCAGGCCTACGGCGTGCGTTGAAAACGACTTTTACCTGGTACCTGGTACCAGGTATAGGTTCACCTTGGTACAAACAGACGTGATTTTCAAGGGCAACGAATATGGGTGTTCGGTGTTCGGCGAAAAATTTCTACTCTATGACCTTAAGTACCGTTCGTACCTGGGGAAAGTTGTGCGCAGGCCAAAACAGGCAATTACCGGTAACAATTAGAGAAGGATAACGGTATTCAACGGCGACAAATTCACGAAGTGTCATGAAATTTGGGCCACTCGAATTCTGATTTGACGTATCGGTACGTGTGAAAAATGAGCAACTCTCCTGACCGTCAATATAATATAATAGAAAATGTACTTCGCTTAAAACTATTCTGTCTATAGCTACATTCTCTAATATTGTACTTAATGGGTTTGGTTGCAACTCCAGTTGCTACCGTAAGCACGGTTACGACCATCGTTTCCCCCTTTTTTAATCCTTTGGAACTTTATTGGGCGAGGTGAGTTCTCTGGCCATGTCTTGTATGCCAATCGAGTCGCTGTCAATGACAGGAGCGACTTCTTCTTTCCGTTTCTTGATGAGGCCTTTCGCGCAAGCTGGGGGCATTTCAAAATCAAACAAAAAGTAGTCCATGATGAGGAATCGACACAGCCGTCGCTTTGTTTTATACGTCAACCAATCTTTTCGCTTTGGAAAATAAGTTTGTAAGTAGGGGTTGGCAGTAGCATTGCGACCCGATTCAATAGAAGGATTATAGTTGAAACCAATGTGAGCAAGGATGGCGGGTAGTTCGAACAAGTCACCAACAATCTTGAGTTGATGAGGAATGCGACCATTGGGATCCAACAGAGAATTGGCTTGGGGAAACGAATGGATTTCGCATGCCGCTTTGGTTAGGGGTCGAGCCTTGGCTGTGACAGCATCGATCCACTCGTTGACTCGTTGATCATACGTCTCCTCGACAGTAGTGCCTTCCTGTAAAATAACAGTGTGATTCTCTTCGACTCGCATCCGATGGAAGCATTCGGCCCAACCCGATAGAAAGTGATCGATGGGATCTCGGACAAATGTAAACCACGTTCGCTTCTGAACTTGTGGATCCCATACCGAAGTATGATCGTGACCCGTCTGAACTTCAATGGTAGTGCCTCCATTCTTAAAAATGTGAATATATGCATACTCATCGTTGACGATGTTGGCCCCGAATTCGAACAGGTCAACGTAGTATCTGATCGACTTTGTGAACGACGTTTCGATTAGTCCCTTGTTTTGGTCAAACTTGCGCTGGTGTCGTTTGGACAGTTTTAGAGGATCCACTGGTTCTGTATTCTTTTTCGTCTGAGGAGACTTGAAATGGTCTTCTGGTCTTTCCGGTTGCGAAGCAATATGTGGCATGGAATTGTGTAACTCCTTGTTTTGTAGTTGTTTGTCGCCGGACTTGGCTTTATCCTTGTGCTGTCGAACATGAGCAGAAAATTCATCAACGACCACACCATTCGATAGAACTAACAGCAAGCCCATGGCTAAAATCACAAAGCTGTTGTAACAAAGGATCAACCCACGAGGCCTGGCCTGTCGAATTGGGCAACCATTCAAACGATGGAGAGTTCCTTGTTCCATTCCCTTTTACCTTACAGTTGTTAATCGTAAAAGGTGTTTTCAATGATGCGTTATGATTTATGATGGAGCCTAGCAACGGGTACTACAGATAGTACACAAGCTGCTGCCTGTGTTGGGCAAACACTCACTTTTTTGCTGGGACCTCTTCCAACTCGAGGAAAATTGCATGTGCAACAGACCGTTTGTGTTTTGACGGAAATTCAAAACTCCTAATTTGACAAAATGGCGAGATGGCGCGGAGAATGATTCAAAGGAATCGCTCGTTCGACGCCTCCGAGTGAATGGACCTTATTGTTGGTACCACGTCACACGCGTCATTGTACAGAAAATTGATACTAACGTAAGCTGTTAAAAAGGCAGGGAGTATGCTAACAAATAAATTGTCTGACTACGGTACGGTAGTTCACAGTTTGTTTGCATGTGTGTGGGATATTGGAATACCTTTTACATGGTACCACTAGTATAAGGTACAGGTACCGAGCTAGGCTCTAAGCTGGCTGATACTACTTTACTAGAACTTCTTTTTTGGATGTATATAAATATACTATGTTCATAGTAATTATCATTGACTGTGAGTCAGTTTCTTGCTTCTTGGGGCTGCTTCCTGCCTGCCTTCTGCTTGGCTGACTTTTATCTTCCTTGTTGTTGCTCAATGCTCATCATGGGTGTGCTGCTCTAGAAAGAGGACTTGTTTGCGGGAGCCGGGTGTAGCCTGGGTTTTGGTCAAGTGAATGGTGTACCATGATTCCGTCTTCTCTTCTTCAACAAGAACAACTAGTAGCTACAAGATTCTAGCATTCATCATTGGTGCTGTGATCATTGCACCGTCCTCCTTTGCTCTCCTCCTCGTCCATGTCAAAGCCACCAAGAACACCATCCAGAAGCGGAAGGTCGTCTTCGTCTCCTGATTCTTCATCTGTGCCCATGATGATGAACAAAACTTCGTCAATGGCCTTCAGAACATTTGAGTAGTCACAAGGTTGTCGTCCTTGAGTCATGTGACATGAGCTTGACGACTCCGATGCTGCCGAAAGCAACGAAGAAAGAGACGATCTTCTGGTTGATGAAGCTCCGCTGTCCATACTGCTTGTTGTACTTGCAGTGTCTTGTACTACCGTGAAACAGCTGTTTCTTGGCGGACGATCGTGGTTTTCTGTTTTCACCATGGTGGCTGCCTTGGTTGTTTTGAGACCTGAAGAATAGTGAGTGACGAGGTGCGTGAAGGAGGTGAGGTTCCTGCTTGTTTGGATCCAGCAGCAGGCAGTTCCTGTGTCAAGAAGTTGTGAGTACGATCGGAGCTGTGAGAAGAAACAAAATGTCAGTTAGAAAAATAATGAAAGCGCGGTGGGATCGTGTTGAATTGCCCATCTCCGCAAGTTGAACGCATGAACAACTGGAGAAACAGCCTGGATTCCTAATGACCCGTCCATTGGAGGTGTGCGTTGTCGGTCTCGGACTGCATGCAATGTTTCTTGATACCGGTACGACGTCGCAACCAAATAGCCTACAAAGTAAATATTCAATATATATTGGATTGGGAGAACTTAGTAATGACATGGAATACCAAATACCACATAGCCTTGTGAATTGGGCAAAGAGTACCGGTATGTTTTGAAATCGATGCTTTGGTGGAATCTTGTTCAAGCTTAATTGACGGAACCAAAACTTCGCACTTTTCCGCACAAGCCTTTTCCATTAAGTCACCACCAAGATTCTCTTTGGCTTCTCTTGTATTTACCCGGCCATTTTATTCGCGATATCATCGGGATACGAAGACTTGAATGCTTACTAAATAAATAAACTTGCTGACGACTACCACGAAATTTCTGAACAGGAGGCAATAGTGTCCCCTGGTTCACTATGGCGTGTCATAGATATGAAACTGCTTCCAAAATTCTACAATACTCGGACTTTCTAGGTAATGGATGTTCAGTATGCCGAGTATGCCTGCTACCTGCTACCATAGCACTTCAACATCACACTATCGCCACGAGCGGCAAGTCCAGAAGTCTAGGTAGGGAATCACCCGCTGTCTTTTGGTTTGGCTGGACATTTTGTTATGCCATACCGTTACTTCCTTGATGCCTACCGGTACATGACCATCTACTAACTATGGGCTTTGGTCTATGGTGCATCGTCTGGCATGTCCGCGTGGGGATTATCGATTATCTATCATACCCTTGTCTGATTGTTCGTCCGCTACCATCATGCAGTGGACGCGGATTCCTACTATTTCTTCTTCCGGTTGACGAAAGAACTACTACTAACGTTAGTACAATATGCAGACAATACCTGAATGGTATAGCAATAAGGAAGTGTCTAAAAAGATGATAACAACATTTGGTCTATGCAGCCTTGGTTGAGGACAATGTGGAAGTGGCAACTACCAGTCATACCCCCTTCCCCCCCCATTTGCATTACCGTTCTTGTCCTTCATCACCACTCGTCATAGAGTCGGATGATGCACGAAAAACAGGTGGAAGCCAAAAGTGCGAGCAAGATAATCCCACTTGGTAGACACATCGGCGGACTGTTCACATAGATTCAAAGTCAAAAGAATTTACATTTCCCTCCGCCCAATACGCATCATGGTCAGCTACGAGCGTTGACTCTGACAAAATAGTCTTCTTGTTGGAGGCGCGAATCAAATTGGAAATAATATTGTCGGATGAAAGCATGTGAGTTGATGACGGTCTCATCACGACCGAAGGCCATTCCCAATAGGACGACAAAAATTCTTGATAGTGAGTCGTCAAAGGCGCTGCATCATGATGAACTTGCTGGGACGATTCATCGCGATGAGTTAGTGGGAGGTAGGTTGGCTGGAGCTTGCTTTGGAGATTCTCCAAGTCTCCCAATGAATGCTCGAATGCAACGATAGACTTGCGGTTGGGAGCCATTTCCACTTTCAGAGAAATAATTTCTGATTTTGTGATTTTATGAGGATTTTGTCGCATGCTGTACCGGTACACTGTTCTTCACCCAGGGTTCGTCCTACCTGGTACGGAATCTACAGATGCGGGGTGTTAAGTTGAGTTTTGCAATTGCAAATCGATCTTGATTGTAGGCGAATCTCTTTCCACATCCATTCCACACATGAGAACGAATCAGGATGAGGGCAGAACACACTTGGCCTCGTCTTGTATAAGCCAAACGCCAACTCGGAGTACAGAATGGGGACCACCAGGTGATCACCCGATTTCCCTTTATAGAGGTGTTCCTAACAGGCATTGTCACACTATGCCATACGACATTGACAACTGCATCAGTGTTCGTGATGCATTTGCAGGGGCGTCAAGGAATCAACCAATCGAATTCCGTGCATCGTGACACTTTTGACATCGGACAGTCGTCAACGAATGCACAGAACGAATCGTTCGTTGGTTCCTATAAATCGAGTACGACCGACGTCGAACAAATCTCCGACGATTCGTAGGTTGGCCCACATCCTCATTTTATTTCAGACAGTTGTAAAAACTCTACCAAGACAACAAAATGGCACCACGGTCCTATTGCGACTTGACTAAGCTTGATGAAACCGTTCAGCTAAAGTATCATCCATTGTCACGTCCTGGTCTTGTTGAACCAAGAACATCTAGCTCTGATCAAACTGGTACTAACGGTAGCGAGAAACCATCATGCGACTCTGCTTCCTACTGGGATTGGCCTTCCGTGGACAATAAAGATGTCGTAGAGCAGGACTCTATGATGGATCTTTTTTCTGGGTCTCACACTGAAAGAAATCTCAAAGCAACAGCTGCAAAGTTCAATCAACAAGTGGAAGAGGAAGAAGAATACGCGGCCGAGACACATTCGACTGAACCAATCCAGGGTCCGCTCGGAACTTACTATTGGGATTGGTCAGCTGACAATTGTCTGACGAAGAAGGCAACGAACAATTGTATCCACGAGATGAATCCCAGCAGAGAACCACTCTCAATATCCAGTCAAAATGATCCAACAAGCTTTGACTATTTCAACTGGCCCGCCGTTGCAGCGGAGGAAGGCGTTCAAGAGCTGGATGAATATGAAGTGGCGCGGGCGAGGTCGCCAGGCAAGACTGTTTTGAGAGAGCATCGTCTGGAGTCACCAGCAACGACCAGCTTTGTCCAGGTGAACATCTCGGAGGAGTACTGGACGTGGTCACACGCAACTTCAGTTTGCTAGTGCTGTTGCAGTGATAGTTAATTACTAGAGTCTCGACCGATTATTCTTTATTTTAGACTAATTTTAGATGAAGTAGCGCTCTATTGATCGATTCGTAAAACAGCAGAGGAAAAAAACTGTTCGAAATCGCCTCGATATGTCTGTCTTCAATATATTTGGTCCCGTCAACTTTGGTTGCATTCCCCCGTTTCATCTCCAGCCACTGCAGCCTCCCCCAGCCCTGGCGCGTTGATTCGTTGTGCTAGCTTCGTTTCATTGGGCAGACGATCACCACGTCTTGTCAGCTCGTTCCTGTTGGGAGCATTCTCCTTGGATTTTTCAACAACTATGGGTCGCATGATCGCTGCATTGCTACCATGTGAGGCTCGGGTTACCTGACTGGAATCGGAAATGAGGTCAACGCTGCCGAAGTCCATTGTTGAATTCTCCATGGCGTTCATTCGCAGAACCTCGATTTCTTCCCTCGCCGCCTGCAATTGTTTCTTCGTTGTCTTCACGTCAAACATGAGCTGTAAGTTTTCCTGTTCGAGATAACGAAGTTTGCGGCTTGTCTCTCCGTTCTCCCCGGTAGACTGCTTATTTACACTGTTCATAGATTTCAACTGTTTTCGTAATTCCTCAGTTTCATGTCGATATCGAGACAATTGGCTATTGAGCTCTTCTTCGGTTCCCAAAAGATGATCAAGTTTGGATTTCAGCTCCTCGTTCTCTTTCTCAAGGCGATCGTGATCACTTGAACTTCGCCGGGAACGGCTAGTTTCAGCTCGTTGTTCAAATGATGTTAGTTTGTCGCAGAGAGATATAACTGCTTCATTGAGATCACCATCGTACTTCGCAGGATCCAGGTTGCATGATCGCAGGGCTGAAACCATTGATGATTTGTCATCTTCCAGCCTCTGACAATGCGCCGCGAATTTGCGAAGCTTTCTTTCCAGGGCCTCTTTGTCGAAACGGAGCGCACTTATTTCAGTTCGAAGTGAAGGATCCGAACTCGAAGCCGTTGCTTCCGAATTGATGATTTGTTGTTGCGCTCGCAACAGCTCCTCGCGCAGCGTCTTGTTATCCTTCTTCAGTTGCTTGTGCTCCTCGGCAAACTCTTTGGTAAGTTTAAATGTTTGCAATTTTTTAATGCGTTGGTCTTTCTCCTTAATCTTGGCCTTCAGTTGCTTGACTTCATCGAGTAACGAGTCCGATCCGCCGATGTCCCGATGGAGTTGTTGATTTTCCTGCCGAATGGCATCTAAGCTGATCTCTAAATCCTTGATCGTCTCCTCTCTTTGAATAATTACATTTTTCAGTTCCTGGAGTTGCTCACGAAGTTCACCAAACTGACTGTCGTTCTCTCCGCTTGTTCGCATTTTGATTCTCATTTTGTCCAACTCCTTTTGGAGCTCTACCTTGCTCTTCTCAACGCTGGCAACTTGGCGCTTGAGTGAGGCCAGTTCACTTGAGACAACTTCTTTTTCTCTTTCCATCGTTTCGAAGTCATCAGCTGCCTTTTGCATTTTTTTATTCATCTCAACGGCATTCTCCTTGAGTACATATGATTCAGCCCGCGCCTTATTTAATTCAATCTCCAATGAAGAAACTTGTTTCTCTTCGCGAGATACAGCCATCATGAGTTCTTTCACTTTTACTTCCAATTGTGCGTATTTTCTCTCAGCTTCCAGCTTTTTGTCAAGAGACTCGGCAAGCTGTTGCCTTGACGAATAAGCTTCCTGCTCATTCTCTGCAACAGATTTCTCCAGTTCCGAGATCCTAGATCGCAACGATTGCATCAGTCTTTCCCCTTCTTGGATGAGGAGTCGTTGCTCTTCTCCCATTTGCTTTTTCAACCTTTCCTCGACCGTCAGTCGCTCCGCACGTTCTTGTTCAAGTGCCTGAGTGAGACGTTGAAACTCTTCTTGAAATCCATGATTGTTGAATGATGCCTCGGTAGCATCATGGCCCACCTTTTCCTCAAAGGCTAACTCTGCTTGACGAAGTTCTTCTTCGAGTTGAGACAACCGATAATGGGTATCCTCGAGTTCGATCTGCCTATTGTTGAGCTCGCTTTGACAAGCCGACAGTTGATCCCGTAGGCGACTCTCTGACCCTGTGCTGCTAGAAAGAAGCTGTTTCAACTCCAAGTTCGACTGTTTGAGGTCGTTTATTTCCTTCTCCAGTTCGCCTCTCTTCTCCGCAGACACCGAGGTTGCAAGACTCACAGAAAGCTCTTGATTCCTTTTGTACAACTCTTCAAGTGCTGCGACCGCCTCATCACGTTCTTGCTCGCGAGATCGAATAGATGACATCGCATTCTCTCTTGACACTCTGATGGATTCCAGATCAAGTTGACTTTGCTTTAGAGCACGTTCGCTTTCGTCATGGATTGATTGAACTCTCGTCAGCTCACGTTTCAGTGATACAACTTCTTCTAATTGACTCTCTCCCTCCTGGATTTTTTCTTTTAGAACGGAGTTTTCGTGTTGCAGTGATATCACATTCTTTTGGCATTCATCAAGATCATCATCTCGGCTTTCAAGTTGCGCAAGAAGTCTAGAAAGTTTTGCCTCGTGATCCACCTTCAATTGCGTTAACATTGTCACTTCGGACTGAAGTTGCTCAAGTCTTACTGGAAATTCCTCCACCTGTAGAACATATTCGCTCTTTTCTGCTGAGAGCAGGTTAATTTTCTCGTCATATTCCGCAATAAGGTCTTCTAACTCCTGCAACTTGTCTGTCTGCGAGACATGCAGCGAGTCGTAGGCTGCCAAGGTAGCCATCTTTTCGGCCTCTAACGACATGATTCGACCTTTCAATTCAATCTTGACAATATCATGGCTTCTAGCAAGATCTTGAAGTGCTTCATGGTCTGCCTCTCTTTCAGCGAATGTCTGTCGAGCCCCTTCAAGAGCCTCCTTGAGTTCATTGCAAGCTTCTTTAAGCTCAAGAGCTTCTGTATTGGACTCATTCAGACGTTCCTGAAGTGCGGCAAGCGATTCATGAACTTCTGACAATTCAATTTCGAGGGCAGCATTTTGATCTTTGAGTGCAGTTGCCTCTTCCTCGGATGCAGAGAGAAATCTTTCCAACTCAGTTTTTTCCTCAAGTATGGCAGCCCAGCGCTCTTGCAAGCTATCGTTTTCTGTTGCCAGTTGAGTATTTTGACTGTCCAGATGTTTGCAACGGTCCTGGAGTAGTTTCATGGAATCATGCAGTTCAGATAGCTCCGCGCCTAAACTTTCGTTGTGGGCACAAACACTTTCATATTGCGTTGTCTTCTCGGCGAGAATATCTTCCTTTTCTTTACGAATAGACTCGAATTCGTCGTCCTTGTGACGCAACTGTTCGCGGGTTGAGTCCAGTTCATGGAGTAACGACGATTCTTTTTGACGCAGCGTCGTTTCAATCGACTCCAGTGCGATAAACTCGGATCGGAGGCACTCTAACTCGGTATTCAGTGCCCCAATCTGATTGACGAATTCCGCTTTCTCGATCTCTTTGCTGGTTACTTGAGTACGGAGGCTTACGAAGTTAGACTGGAGAGTCGTGAGTTCACGATGAAGCTCAGCATTCTCTGATTTCAACATGCTCTCTTCTTCCCTGAGCGCGTGAAGAGCAATCTCAGCGTCCCGAAGTTGCACGCTGTGGCAATTTAGCACTTCGTCCTTTTCGGCTATGATTGTTTCAAGCTGTTGTTTTTCAGAGACTAGTGATTCGTTTTGCGACATGTATTCCATCATTTGATGTTTACTCGCTTGCTGCGCTTCACCCAAAATGGTCTCAAGCTCAGTCGTGTGATGAGTGAGTTCCTCGACTTCTTGTTGAAGTGCTGCGTTCTCTATTTGAATGGCTTCAAACTGCTCTCCTTGTGATTCTTCTCGTTCGAGTGTCGACTCGAGTTCTGCTTCAATTTCGCGACACTTCTCCTCTAGATCTGTAATGGTTGCACACAATGCCGATGCACTGGCTTCAGCTGTTTCCAAGTCTCTTCCCTTGGAAGATAACTCAATTTGCAGTGCCGAAATCTGTGCATACGCATCATCTCTCGACAAGCTTGCTTGTTTGATTTGGTCACTTAGATCTTTGATGGTCTCATTAGTAGCAATTTTTTCTTCTTGTACCACTTCAAGCTGCGATTCAAGTCTCGTCACATTGGTTTGCAGGGAGGCAAATTCTGCCTCAGCGTCTGATAACGCATTGGTTGCAGCTGCTAGTCGTGTTTCGTAGGTTTGCACGACTTTCGCAGTTTCATCTCTCGCCTGTTGAGCGTCTTGGCAGGTTACCTCTAGGAGTTCTTTTCGAACAAGCAACTCTTCATTTAGCAGCTGAACTTCACCCTCTAGTGAGGATATCCGAGAAAGACATTCACTGTTTTCAACCGTTGAAGCTTGGATCGTTTTCTCCAGATCCTGCACGCAAATCTTATAGGCTTTCCTCTCCTGTTCCAAAACGAGAGTCAGCGATGAAAGCTCTGACCGCGACTGCGAGAGTTCGGCCTTAACACGACCATATTCCTCTTCTAAAGAAGAATAATTCTTCAAAGTTTCAACATTCTCCGCAGCAGTGGCGTCAAGTTGTTCCCGAAGTTCTCGGATAATAGAAGTATTCGAATTGCGCTCTTGTTCAGCAGATGCTAATGCATTGTTTTCTCGCTCCAGGACGGAAGCCAATTCCAGTTCGAGAAGTGAGTAAGCTTCTTGTATTTTCTCTAGACGGCTCTCCGCATCAGCTTTTTCTGAAGCCATGAATTGCAATTTATCTTGAAGGTCCAGGATAGTTTGTTCGAAATCGGATGATGAGGTTTGTAATTCAGAGATCTCGTCATACGCAGATGTCAATTTTTCTTCAGTGGAATGGAGATCTTGTTCCAAAGTTGAAATTTGATTCATAAAGTCGCATTTTTCTGCGATCGAACTGTTCAGTTGCCCTTGAAGCTCAGAAATATTGTCTTCCAGTTTCTTTCGTTCAAGATTATGGATCACACTCGCATCGTCGAGTGCAGCACGGGCACTGCTGATTTCTTGATCCGCTTTGCTAATCGCTTCCTCGAGCTCGGTATTACGTGCCAAAGCGGAATTCTTTTCTTGGTCAACGGCTTCCAGTTGGGCCTCGACTTCTGTTTGCGACGCCCTAAGGGATTGTCGCTCTTCCTCAGCCTCATTTTTCACCCATAGAATTTGATTTTCAAGGGCCGCTACTTGTTCTAGTGAATATTCCTTTTCATTCGTTGCAACCCCCAGCTTCTCTTGCAAATCATGTATCACTTCTTCACATGTCTTTCGTTCATTCTCGGCATCGTTCGCCGCTGTAGTCAGGAATCCAATTTTTTGGTTCATTTCATGAAGCAATTGCTTGTCTTGATGGCGCCCTGCTTGGAGCTTCTCCCGTTCCTCCGTGCTTTGCGCTAACTCAAATGCACTCCTTACCCTTTCTTGTTGCAAGGCGTCGAAACGTTGCTGTAGGTCAGAGAGTTGTTCAGTCAGCGTGTCGTTGGCATTTTCCAATTCTTCAACTCGACCATTTTCTCGTTCAATTCTTTGAGTTGCCTCGACCATCTCGGACTCTTTTGCTGCGAGAAGCGTATCGTATTCGGTGATTGTGGCATTGAAATCTGCTTGAACCGAAGCTAGCACCTCTTGGACGTGCAAAAGTTCTCCTAACGCCCGTTCCTTCTCCTCAACTAGACCGTCATTGGTAGATGCAAGATCTTCAAGGTCTTCCTCTTTCTGACGCAGTATCATTAGATTCTTGTCCAGTGCTGCCTTCAGCGAACGAGAAAGGTCGCTTCGCACTGCAAGCGCGTGTTGCACTAATGTAAGTTCCGAGCGAGGGGATAGATTTTGATGGGTCTGCTTTTCCTTTTCTTTCGAGGCGTAGTACGAGGAGAGTTCTGTCCATCACCAGCAAGCTTCAACGGAGTAGAGCGCGTATCTAATGGGACAACACCATCTGACTGTCGCCGTTTACGCGAATGAGTCTTTTGATTTTCATCATTGGCTTCGTAATCAGCCACCTTGTTTCCCTGTGCCATTTTGTTCCCCCCGAATAGATAACTTGCATTCAAAATCGATGCCTTCAGACGATCGAGCTTTCTCTTCGCCTCCATGGCAGCAGTGCCTGCAGAAGCAGCCTGGTTCTCGAGTGCACGTAGATGTTCTGGTCCATGTTCGGCGAGAGAATTCTGTCCTCTAGCCTCTGCCAGCTCTCGTTGAAGTCGTCTAATGATGGACCTATCATCAAGTACCTCGTTCACTTGGGCATTCGTTTTTACAAGTTTGGCCCGTGATGCAAACTGAAGCGTGGATCGCGTCTCTTCGAGATAGAGTTCGGAAGGGGTTGCGCAACAAACTACTGCCATCCTTGCATTTCCAGACAGCGACGGTTGTAAGATTCTGGTGAGCTTGGAATCGCGGAAATTTACATGCATTTGATTGGCTTGACCGAGAGCAACCATGACCCGTGAAAGTGTCAAAAGACTGGAACGGCGAGAATATTATATAGTGAGAATAAAAACAAATTCTGCTTTCGATGACTTCCGTATTCTTCCCATTTACCTCTGGTTGATCATTCCTCCTTCTTTTTGGCGATCCCCGGTTGCCCCTGTGTGACGTACACTCTCAGATCCCGCCAAATCTACAAGGTTCAAAGTGGAAACTCTGACAGCGCCATCGTCGGACGACGACGAGTACCCGTCATCATCGGTTTGCACGTCCTTTTCACGACTTTCAATGGTAATCCTGAAGATTGTGTGACTTCGGGACGATCTTTCGTTCATGCCTGTGGCAGCTACAGCTCGTGACTTTTCCCCTTGGAATAGAATCCTCATCAAGCTCTCAAAGTCCGTCACCATGTCTTCTTGACACTGAACGAAGACTCCACGTCTTGGATCCTCCCTGATTTGGAGGGTTTGATTGTTGTTGCCGAGTAAATCCCGAACTTCTTCATTGTAGATTTCCAAAAAGCTGGCACGAACCAAGAACATACGGTTTGGCTGTGACTGGATGTGAGTAAAGATATCCTTTGCTGCCATGTGCACAATACCTCCAGCCGACGAAGCTCCCTCTTGAATTGTTCCCGATCCCTGCATGGTGTACGTCTTTCCGCTTGATGTTTGTCCGTAGGCAAAAATTGTACCATTCAATCCACTAACAACCGATGACACAATTCCTTTCACGACACTGTCATACACTTGAGTGGTGTCGGCATCTTCTCCAAAAACTTTATCGAACGTGAAGAATGTGCGCCCTGTAATTCTTTCACCAAGTGGCTTGCCTGCGCTGGTTGTTTGAGTTACGGAATTATACTTGGGAAGTACTTTCCAAATTCGTTGCCTATCTCCCTCTGTCTTGTTCAAGGGTCGCATACGAATGGCCACTATAGCAGTACCGAAATTAGTAGACACAATGGTAAGTGAATTTTTCCATTCGCCTAGTTGAAAACGAACATGACACTATGTCAAAACGTACCGATGATTCCTTCTTGCGACTCATTTTCCTTCTCTGGACTCGACATGGAGTCGACGTTTGATGCCATGGTCAAAAGGATTACCAGTAGGAGGTATTTACGGAGTGATTTGATTGCAACGACACACCGTTCGAGAGTTTTGCAATTTTACACTTGGTACGTGTACCGGTAGATGTTCGTTCTGGGGTGTGCCAAAACTCGCCCGACGCGAGATAGCCGTTCAAAGTTGACAGCCGTAACGGCCTAACTGTAACGGCGGCCCGAATCATGAATCCAACTTCCAAGAAGTTCTGTTCACTGGCAGTACTGGTACCTGGTTCCTGGTACTCGGTACCAGGTACCAGCTAGCAGGGAGACCGAGACCCGAGACCTTGTATACCAGGTACCAGGTACCAGGTACGGTAACTATCAGGTACCTGGCACGAGGAATTCATGTACCAGGTACAAGGTACCAGTACCGGTAGTGCACGACCCATGGATTTTCAATTTTACCGGTATTTCGTGATGTGTGATGTGACAACGCTATCCCGAACTGCCACCGATGGGGACATTCGTCATCAAAGATTGATGCTCAACGTTCTACGGAACGAAAAAAATCCAACGATAACAAGGAGCCAATTTCAAAAAAATCGCAGCCATTCGTTCGTAGAAATTGCAACGTGTTTCGTTGGGGGCGCAGATCCAAATCCGTTTCGAGATCTTCCGGTTCCCATCCTCGGTGTGACCTCGATTGGCCCCACTTATCTCACTTTCTGGATCCGACCAATCCGAAGACCGCGGGTTCATGATTGGGTTCTGTCCAGGTCTCGTTTGAATATTCATCTTCAGCCCCGTATGTTGGTAACGACTATCAATTAACACGGTCGAGAAAATTAGCCAACACTGAAAGGACCTCGACCATGAGCGATCCATCCGGAAGCTCCGAGGACGATGGCGACTACGCCTATGGAGACCCTCGAATGACTGAATCCAAGAGGTATCCAATACATGACTGTTGTGAATTCGAAGATGCGGACGCATTGAGAGTAAGTGTTGCCAAGTAATCGAAGGGGCAATCCGCCGTCCACACTTCGTCCGTTGATGCGATCGAAACAGCGCCGTTGCGCATCACGGACGGACGGATGGTGTGACGCGGTTGCTCACTTTTTGGGCCAAAACGCAAATCTTGACTTACACGTTGTCTTTCACTCCTTCCTATCTCAAAGAAATTGATCTTTGTGCCATTGGACGACGAAGAGGGAGACTCGGATAGTGATGAGGAAAGCAAGGAAGATATCCCACAACACCACGACGATTCTGAATCTGACGGTGACTCGTCGTCAGATGAGAACGATTCTGCTGCCGCAGCGCACGCAGCGGCAATAGGGCATTCTCCGCAGCCGATAGTGACCAAAGCCGCCGGACCAGGAGAAAAATCAGATCCACAAGGCGCCGAGATTAGTCCTGATGCTGAGGGTGCTCCCCTGAAGGATTCAGCGAGTGGTCAAACTCCCATGGAGACTAGCCCTACGAGTCAAGGCGAACGGCTAGACGATGGAAACAAGGAAAGCGAACCAAAAGGGATTGCCGAGTCGACACCAGAACAGAAGGATTCAGCTCCCAAGAAAAGCAAGAAACAGAAATACTACTGTCCCCACAACTTGAATGAAAGGGACAGTGACGAGAACACTCCTCTCCATGTAGCCATCCTTTCCAGAAAACTTGAACATGTTAAACTGCTCGTAGAAGCTGGTGCATCTGTGCACAAAAAGAGCGATGGTAGCCCGCCAATACACACAGCTATCAGTATCGGATCCATACCAAAGCACGCTCAGTTCGCCTATGATTGTGTTGAATTCTTGCATGAAAACGGCGCCGACTTGACAGCAAAGGACGAAGCGATGCACACACCACTTTATCTTGCCTGCATGTACCATGTTCCTAAAATTGTTGAATATATTCTGTCTACCGAAACTGGTGCAACCACCTTGAATCTAAGGTCCGATCGGTCCCAAGGTCGAGCGCTTCATGCTGCTGCCAAGTTTGATACAACCGGCGTAGTCAAAGTGCCACTGATTCCTGCTGCACCTGGACATCCTAGAGTTCCACAGCTGCACCACCATCCTGACGGCACGCTATCCAATGCACATCACCACATACCAGGTTTCCCGGGAAAATCTGAGGTCCCGCCCACAGTTGGGAAGCAAGGACCGTCCTTTGCTGGTACAAGCAGCGCTGGAAGACAATCTCTTGTGACGGAAATTCTACTCAAAGCGCCCGGTATTGAAGTCGATGCGACTAACTCGGTGGGACAAACTCCTCTTCATGTGGCATGCGCAAGGGCTAATTGGACAGCGGTCAGACTTTTGCTTGAGGCTGGTGCGAATGTTGACATTGCCGATCGTCGAGGATACACACCAGGACAGGCAGCCCATAAGCGAGGCATGCTTATCCCTAATGATTTGCTCGAGACTCTTGGAGGTCCACCATCATCTGGGACAGTTGCTCCACCTAGGGATTTGATTGTCGACCCAGATTCTTCGACACTCCTTCTTACTCATGAACTCTGCGGATTGCATCGAACGTGTTCCCCTATCCGACGCGATCCTCACGCAGATCCACCCCCTGAGAATGTTCGACGACTTTCTGTCCTTGTTGATCAAGAGACAGGAATTTTGAGAACGGGTGAATTCAGTCCATGTACGTGGGAAAATGAAACAAGACGTGCTGCTATGGTGGATGTATTAAAGGTATGTTTTCCGGTCTTTCGATTTTTTTCCCCTTGGAAAAGTCTCACCACAAACTTATTCCACCTCAGTGTCACGAATATAATTATGTTGAAACTATTAGTCAGATGTGTTCGTCAATACCGGATCACCCGTCGGCTGTTGCTCATTTGGATGCAGATACTACAATGTCACGATGGAGCTTTGAAGCAGCACTTCGTGCCGCAGGGAGTGTTTGCGAGGCCGTGGACAAAGTGGTGTCGGGAGATTACCGAAACTCGTTTTGCGCAGTCCGTCCTCCGGGTCATCATGCTGGCCCTCGAGGTATTGTCCGTTGCGCCAATGATCCTGATGGAGGTTCACATGGCTTTTGTTTCTTGAACAACGTCGCAATTGGTGCTGCTTATGCCAGGTCGATGTACCGCAACGAAGGAATCCGTAAAATTGCCATTGTTGACTTTGACGTACACCATGGCAATGGCACCGAAGAAATTATTCGGCAGTTAGTCCCAGCTGTTGAAAAGACTGTGGTGCGGACCCCATTCGCCGTCGGTGAACTTGGAGCACCGCGGTACCGGCCCTGGTTAGATGAGACTGACATACACAATGTTTTCTTTGCCTCCACACATGGATTTGGTCCTCGAGGCTTGGAATTCGCAGATACACCTCAAGGAGGTTGGTTCTACCCCGCTTCTGGCAAGACCTTCGCCTCTGACGCCATCAAGAACCCATCAATGGTTGAGGCACCTAATTTGACCGACTTTCTTTTAAGTCAAACATGGACTCGTATGGGCGAAGAAGTCAAATCCAACTGCTGCAAGATTCTAAATTGTGGACTGGGGTTACCCGGACGGGATGCCATCCCTGGAATGCAACGTTTAGAAGTTCGTGATACATACCGACAACTAATCCTTCCTCATTTGCGCGAATTCGACCCTGATATTATTTTCATAAGTGCTGGATTTGATGCACACAAGAAAGACAGCATGAATTTTGGCTACGTGGGAATGGTTGAGGACGACTACGAATGGGTAACAGAACAGCTTGTTCGCATCGCCAACACGTGTTGTAACGGTCGCATTGTCAGTGTCTTGGAAGGTGGCTACAAGATCCACGGTGGCATAGTAAGTCCGTTTGCTCGGTCAGTTGCCGCGCATGTTCGAGCACTGGTGGATGGGGGACGATCACGAGAGCTCTATGATCTGCAAGACTGTGAATGGGAAAGTCAATTCGAAAAGCATTTGATTGAAGAACGGGAACGAAAACGGCAACAAAAAATCGAAAAGATGAGACTTATGGAGGCGCAATCGCGGCAAGCTTTATATGGCTCGTCACCTCGTGGTGAAGAGGGTGGCGGAGACGATGATTTGGGTACGCGCAAACGCAAAAGGAATCAGGTAGATTACCGAGAATTGTACGAACAAATGAAGCGAGAGGGGTTCGCGACATGAAACCGAGAAGAAAAATCAAAATCAGCAGCAGCAAACTACAAGTACTACTGTAGAAAATGATGTGGTTATAGAAATCCGATAGAAGGATTGGTTCTATCTATCATAGCCTGTAGCATCATCAAAAGTAGTAGAATAATAGATCATAGATACCGGCCTACGGTATCCTGGTAGGTACTCCAAGTACCTGGAACTGATACCAGGTACTTTTTCGAGATCGAAAAAGAATGGTAGCCAAAATATCAAGATTGTAACAACAACATCACATGAGCTTCCGGATCGTCTACAACTTTCGACGAATACACGAATACATCGTGTCGGCATATTCATCCTTTTTGCAATTAACAAAATGAAGGCCATACGGTGTAAAAGAGTACCACTGCCCATTGGACTGTGGAATTTACTGTTACCAGTGGGTTAACGATCCCCAATCTGGCGTCCAAAGATGTTCCTCAGCCGAGTTGCCATGGCATACCACACGGAAGCAAGAATCAAAATGATTCCCTAACTCCCTTTGTGTAACGGACATGCTGCTATCAACCAAAAGCCAACCACAGCGCCAACATCGCCAGTCCCGCGGCTTGGCATGGCAAACCAACACACATTCGTTATCACAACCATGAGGAATCCAAATCTGCCTATGAAATGTTGTTGCCCTATCTATATTATGGAAATCTTGCAAGTTCGCAACTTGGTTGACACGATCCGGTCTAGAATGGAGGATTGCAACAAAGTATCATACGATCACTCACCAACCAACAAAGTGGACAGTAGGCAGAGAATGCGAGGCGTGATCTCACGCTTTGTCGCGTCCAAAAAGGCAAACAAAACAACAATCAGACCGACAAGGATCATAAATTCTACAATCGTTCGATCACCATCATCATCATCATCAACAACATCATGAAGCTTTCTTCTGTTCTTGTCCTCTTCGCCAGTACTGTCGCCGTATCTGCCACCATTTCTGGTGACATTAGTGATACTGCCGTGTGCGGTGATGCTATTATTGAAGCCGACTGTAGCTTTGTGGCGGATCCGAGTCGTCGTCGTGGTCGCCAACTCCGTACCCGAGCTGCTGCGCGAACTCTGGGAGGAAAAAAGGCCGACAACAACTCGGATGGGTTCCTCAACAAGTGCACCGTCACATTGGATGGTGATGTGTTGAATATCACTATTAAAGATCTGGATTATGCTTCGGTGACCTATGATGAAGACGTCAAAGGAGACGATACCAACCTGGAATTGTTCCAAAGTCAAATCAGCGTGTACAACAGCACCATTAAGGGATTGTTCAAGTTAGAAACGTTTGAATACGACGACCCCAAGTCGGACGACAAGTCGGATACTTTGACCACTTTGAAGACATTTTCTGTTGCTTGGTCTGGTTGCCCTTAAAAAATATCCATCCAAGGAGCATGCAACAACAAAGTAGAAGAAGGTTCGTGGTGTGATTATGGTTGGTTGTCCAGTGGGTTCTTTTTGTTGTCATATGACTTGGCAGGACGACATGGGTATCCAAACTTGGCATTTTGGCCATGTATCATGCATTTCGTGGTGTTGTTGAAGCATGCTGAAATTATTCCTAGCCGTAAAATGGTGTTGGGTTAGTAGAAAACGATGAATTATACTACTACATTACAAGTACCGGGTGATGATTGGCTACTAGCTTGCGTCAAATACAAAGTTGCCTGCTTGACGAAGGGAGTTTTGCCCAGAGGTCTACCGTAGTACTACGGTAGGTAGACTGTACAATAGGTAAAACGCAGCCAACTTGCGCACACAAAAAGTTCACGGCTAAAGCAGGATTTGCCAAGGCCGCGACTGAGGATATACTACCTGTTTGATGATGGATCGCAGGCAGTGCGTGACCATGAAGATAGAAGGAGGCAGTAGTACCGTAGCTACATGACGTTGTGCCAGTCACACTACCGGTACATGGGTACGGGTAGTAGTCTGTGCGATGCATACCGGTAGTTTTGCAACATCATGTGACATGATGCAAAACGAAAATTCAACAGTTGGCTTTTTCGTGTCGCTCAAAGGTCGTACTCGACACTTTGAGGCTGTCGACGGTGGCCTGTAGCGACCACGTCACACCATTCCGAACGTACCGGTATCCCAGGATACCTGCCGATTCTACTTGAAAATTTTTTGAACCACCACAGATGCAATGCGGGTCGTAGACGAAAACGTCCGCGTTCGGGTTGACATTTTCCCGTGCGATCCCGCACGTTCCGTATTCCAGCAGCGTTGGTTTTTCCACTCGTTTGTCGCGATTCCCATTCTTTTGGCTGGTACAGTGTAGTTACTCCGACTCCTCTTTGCCGGTAGTGTGCAGGGCCTCTTTTGTGAAGGGTCAAGGGCACTTTCACCAGTCGTACGGTCGCTTCATTAAAAATTCCATTGGAAGGGGGTTGTGCAAGGACATTGTATTGCGCTGGTCGTTGGTCAAGTTGAGAGTGAGAAGCTTTTTGCCACCAAAGAACAAAAATAGAATATTTTATCACGTCATTGTTGCACACGGAAAAAGAGAAATAATGACTTCGAGCACCTGCCACTTACAGCGTTGGATGATCACCTCTACCCGTCATCGATGTGTCGGCCATCGAATGTTTAGTCATGTGACGACGCCATCGTTTCAATCACCATTTCAACAGTGGCGACGTTCCCAGTCCGCAGCAGCAGCTGCTGCGACAAACTCCACTGGAGACGATGACTACCTCGATTATGCGACGCAGTCGTCGTCGAATCCATCTCCCATCTATGTGGCTGCCACCCGACAACATGTGGGAAAGACATCGACTTGTCTGGCCTTGTTGAGTGGACTACAGAAACGCTTTAATCGAGTTGGATTTATGAAACCAGTGGGTCAACAATCACTCAAGGTTCAAAACAAGGCTGGTGATTGGATTAATATTGACAAGGATGCTGTATTGGTCAAGGAACATTTTGGTCTCGATCATTTGGATTATCAACACACCAGTCCTATTTTAATTCCCAAGGGATATACCCGTGATTATCTAGATGGGAAAATTAGAATGGACCATCAGGAAAGCTTGGTACAGGAAGCCTATCGGGACATTCGGTCCACGTCCGATGTCGTTTTGTGTGAAGGGACGGGCCATTGTGCGGTCGGAAGTATTGTTCATGCCTCGAATGCACAAGTGGCTAGTTGGCTAGACGCCAAAATGGTTCTCGTTGCCAATGGCGGCTTGGGCAACACCTTTGATGAACTTACTCTCAACAAGGTTCTCTGCGACAAGGAAGGGGTGGAAATTGCGGGTGTCATTGTCAACAAGGTACAACCGGATAAATTGGATCAGACACGAGAGTATATTCAAAAGGCCATGGATCTGCATTGGGGAAATGTGCCACTATTGGGATGCATTCCCGATCGACCATTTTTGGGATGTCCGGCCTTGAGTGACCTCGAACGACTCTTTGGTACCCAACTCATTACCGGCAAACTACATCGTCTTCGACACTACCAAATTCAAGATTTGAATTTAGTGGCCACCTCTCGCCAAGTCTTTTTGAAAACACTCAAAAATAATCCCTTGCGCACATTATACGTGTCGCATTCGTCACGGACCGACATTTTGTTGGGATTTTTGCAAGATCATCCCAAACACAATAGTAGCAATGCTGCTGGAGCCCAAGATGTTGCTCACCAAGCGGCCTTGGTAGTGACTGGTACCGATGAATATCCTCTATCGGATCAAGTCATGGAACTGATTGGTGCCATGTCGGAAGACGAAGCGGCGGCGGCACCACCCGTGATATTGGCTCCCCATACCACTCACAAGGTCATGGATATGATTCATCGTCATACCCCCAAACTCAATTTCGAAGATGCTCATCGTGCCAACAAGGCTATTGAACATTATGAACCACACATTGATTTTGATTTATTGTTGGCCCGGGCGGGATATCCCATGGGACTTGCGTTATCGAAACAGCAACAAGCCACCGTATAAAAAGTAATATTCCACAACTATTATGATTATAAATGACTTTTTTTGGATTCATCCTATCTCTTCATCATTGACGATGGATATTTCTACGAACATTTCATGCTTGGCACCATATCACCTATCACTAGAAGAACGAAACTGATCTCCAAGTCACTGGTTTAGCTGCGCATTACTCTACCGGTAGGTCAAGGGCAGGAGGGTAATTCATCAAGCTCGAAACTACTTTTTGTTTTGGTTATCTGAAAAAAACAATCATCCCGTTTTTACATGACACACTGTCCAACATGTGTCGTTGTACATTATACAAAATAAATTATTGCAGAGCTGTGTTGATTCTTTTTTACTTCCCACGGCAAAGAGAGCTTCGTATCTGTTCGTCGAAGCTATCTCATAGCACCGGCTCTTCCAAATCCAGCGCGACCAAATCCATCGGCTCCTTCGGGTTGTTCCAATCCCAGGAGAGTCCCTTGCTGTTGTTGACGTTCCTTTTCTTGCCATTCTTCCAATTTATAGGATAATACTCGTAATTCTTGAATCCATTCATTGGGGAGTGGTCGATCGGAACATCCCAATTCGGCATAACCTTGGACTGGAACAAATCCCACGGCCAAGAGCAAACCTTGCAAGGGAGAATTCCAAATGGTACCAAATTTGTTACTACTCGACGCCGATCGAGTTCGCAATTGACGATATTTGGTCATGTCGGGGGAATCAATAATGTTCTTCAAATATTTTTGTAATAATGATATGGTCGGATCATTCCAGGACCACCCCACTCGAGACACGTGTTGCAAGGTCCAGGCAATCGCCTCACTCGGTGTTGAAAAGTGGTATTCGGCAGGATAGGGAAAGACATGATCTTGAACATGGACATAATGGGGACTGGTCGAATGGTGGGTTGGTGGGACGGGAACAATGGCAAATTCACAAATACCCAGCGTTGGATCGTCGGGATCAACCGTTGGACAATCCGGTAGTGTCGGAATGATTCGATAGGGAATGTAATAGAGATAGGGGGTGGGATTGTCCTGATCATCCGGACCTTCAAAAACCCAAGGATGATCAATCCACGTCGTTTGTCTCCAAAGCTGATTCGGTTGGATGGAACCCTTGAATACATGTTTCCCCTTGTAATCTACCCAGTAGACGGAAAAGACATTATTGGTGTTGTTGGTTACCCGCAAATGTAATGACACTTGACCTCGATAGGAATGAGGAATATAGGGTGGAACCACTTGAACTCCATCATGACGACCTAATGTATAAATCCGATAGAGACTTGTTTCGACTTCATACCAATGGGCAAATTCTTTCATACCAGGATGACGATTGATGATGTTGGAAATGGGCGGCGGAGCGGTGCTGGGAGGTGGCATGGGACGTGGTGGTGCGACATTTTTGGACTTGGATTTGGTGGTTGTTGATCGAGAAACTGCCACTGATGCTGACTTTTCTTTCGATGCTGGTGCATTTTTCGATTTGTCATCCTTTTGACTGGTGGATAAATCCTGTTGCTGTTGTTGTTGTTGTAGCATTGGAGTATTAAGGATTGGCTCAGATTCTGTTGTTGGTGAGATCTCGCGAGAACGCCGTTGATCCAACTGGTCCAGTAAAGGATGTGATACAGGCATTGTCGCTTTCGTGGTCATTGTCGTCGTATTACGTGCTTGTCCTTGTATTGGTCCTCGTTGTCGTTGTCGCTGCCAATACTCCCATGCGACCACAATCAAAATAGTGAACACAATTCGACTCGACCAACCATCCCAAACGTTTTCCCATCCTGTTACTGGCATGGATACACTCCAACCCCAAACGGGAGGATATTGGAGAGCTACTACCAACAGTAGCGGTGCTGGGTATTGCATGATGGTAGAGGGGAAGAGTTGTCGGCTGTAGATTTGTGACCAATTTTTGGACAATCTCGTGCAGCATGACAGACGTTGGACCCCTCATGGACATCAAACTCATCACAGTCAACTCATGGTCAAGCTAGCTGCTTCCTACTAGTACAAGACAACCGGAGGCTAGCAAAGACCCTACTGGTATTGTTCCCTGTCAGTACATAGAGCCATCTATAATTTTATCACTTTCTACGAACCCAACATTTACGGCTCGGAATAATCTCAAAAAAACAACACGAAATACTTGATACATGGCCAACGTGCAAAAGTTAGGATTCCCCTGTCCAGCCAAGCCCCAGAACAACAAGAATCAACAACACATCGCACAATAATCGCACCATGACCCTGCTTGGCTTCATGAATGCATGCATGTATGTATGCTTTCACACTTCTAGCTGCATGGGCGTTTGGCTTACGAGCAACCAGCCCAAGCAACAGAGAATGCCTTCAAAGTTGTCAGAGTATCATCCTTGTTGTCCGAATTGGGGTCGTCGTATTCAAATGTTTCCAATTTGAACAAACCAGTAATGGTACTGTCGTCAACACTCACAAGACTTTGGAACAATTCCAAGTCCGTATCGTCACCCTTTACGTCTTCATCATAAACAACCAAAGCATAATCCAGCTCCATGATGGTGGTATTCACCGCCACGCCATCTAGCGTGACAGTGCAACTATTGAGGAAACCATCAGCTGCTCCCTCTGGTGCCGTTGGTGCTCCGGGGTCTTCCTTTCCGGCAAGCTTTCGCGCACCACCTCGGGTACGGACCGCACGACGTTGACGTTGCATCTCGAGTTTAAGAAGACGGCGGCGACCAGGATCAGCCTCAAAGCTGCATGTGGCTTGGATGATGGCATCACCACACACGGCAGTATCACTAATGTCACCAGAAATGGTGGCAGATACGGCGACCGTACTGGCAAATAGGACAAGGACTGAAGAAAGCTTCATGATGATAATGATGATCGAGGATGCTGGAATGGAAACACCAAAGAAAGAATGTGTAATTTATGAGCTTGGTCACTTTTGAGCACGCGTCGCATCCTGTCTAGTCTCTCTTTGGCTGAGTGGGTGGGGAGTAATCGTGGGATAATTTGTTGACATCCGCCATTCTCGACCCGATCTTGCCAACCAAAATTGGTGACTTTGGTAAATTCCTCTATATGATTAGGGCCGCAATAATGTCGGTTCCACTTTTGTCTTTGCTCCTACTAACGTTAGTAGTAGTGTTTTTTTGTCGTGCCAAGGGCGACCAGGCAACCAAGTTTTGTTTTTGAACTGAATGTGCTTTGGGGCTGGGTTGTCCGTTCCGGGAAGCGACTTACGGAAGGATTTTTTGGATATATGGAAAGGCACAAGTAACCTGTTAGGCCAAGAGGTCCTACCTTCCGAAACACGGCTATGTACTTTCGGGGAGAAGGGACATCCTACAGTTAAAGGCCTTCGCCATTCCTTGGCGTCGAAATTTTTGCTCGAAAGTGGATCTGTTATACGAGGAGTCGTAAGAATTTTCAATTCTTGAGAATCACCGTTTTGAAAGTTAAGAATTTAGATTTCTTAAGAATTTCCGAGGAAGTCAGTTAAGGAAAAATGAAACTGCAAATGTTGAGAATTGTGTTTTGATCATTTTGCTCGTAGATTTCATGATTTTACGAGGCAAAAAAGAAAATCAGAGAAATCTTCCAAATATGTGCAATGTTCGGATGATCCTAACTTTACACACATTTCGTTTCAATGTATACAAAATATATCAATGTAATCGACTAATAAATTGCTTTATTATGTAGGTAGAATGAAAGTGATTGTGTACTTTTTGGGTGAGGTAGGGCCCTATGAAATCTAGTAGGAATTGGGGACCCGGAAAGGTATTCTTAAGAATCCTACCCCTTGATTCTTAAGAATCATCATTTATGATTCCTGAGAATTTCAAGTCTCAGCTTTCCTCGTAACAGATCTGCTAAGCAAAAGATGAACGGAAGTTCAGATCCTCTAAGAGAGGAAGAAAGGAAGACTAGATGCTCTAAGGGAGGAAGAAAGGGAGACCAGATCCTCCTTAGGAGATACAAAGCAAGACTAAGAGATCCTCTAACAAAAGAAGAAAGCAAAGTCTAGTGAAGGCGAGAAGCTATAGGTAGTGTACCGGCATTGGTTACGAGAACCTAGACTTAGGACGAATGAGTCTTATCTGAGATGGAAAGATTAGAAAGTACGATTAGGTGGCAAGGTCGCCACATCAGAAGTCAAACAGATTAATGTAAAGTAGAACTCACAATTTATCTATCCTTAGATATATCTTACCACTATACCCCATAGTGCATTTTGATCAAAACTCTGTGAGGAGTATACATACCGTTTTTTTTTACCAAAGTTCAGTATCATGCGAACTGCCCCTGCAACCAAGAAACTCGTGCTTGACAGTAACTTGCCGTGATCCCTTTGTACCCTGTTGAACCGTGGAATGATAAGAAAGAGGTCCCTGAGGATCAGTGTGGAATGCGTGCTGCCCGTGATGCGTTTAAAGAGGTAAAGTTGGAGTTGCGTGCTAACCCCCCCGCGATAGCGGATTCGCTTAAGTACGGATCGTACTTCAAGGTTTTTGACCAGGGAACCCCAGAACAGTGGTGTCGTTGGCCGCGTGACGATTTGAAACGAGCTTGGGCCGGTTTGGGCAATCCTACTGGACCTTTGCGTGCGGCTACTGTTCGTCATTTATTGGAGGGACAGGCCCTGGACGATTTCGAAAACGACATGCGGCAGGATGAAGTGACTGAGACTATCGACAACGTGAACAAGGCTTTGAAGATGGTGGCGGTGACTATTTTCCCTGCAGATGCGGTGTTCTTCTTGCTAGTTGCGATCGAAAAACAAGTATTTTGACCATCGTCGCGACCCAAAAGAAACTTTTGCGTTTCTTTGTGTGCTTTGTAGAACTCTACGATGCGCTGGTTGGTAGGCTGAGTCGGCTGAACCGTTCAGGTCTACCTACCAAACAGCGCACCGTAGCCTCTACTGCAAAACTCAAAACAGCACTGTTATTACTTCTCGGGGGTCTCGTGAATTATGACCAGACATTTGAAAAAAAAGATATGTTGACGACATGATGTTGCTGAGTTCTGACAACAAAGAACACTCCTCGGAACAAAACCATATGTCTGATTCTCAAAATTAGTCCTGGAGACAAAAAAATGTTTTGACTAACATGTCCGAAACTGATTTTCAGTGATCGAAACTAATACGAAAATAAATTCGTATTGGTATTCATTGAATATAACAATAGAAATAAGTTTTTATATGTAAGTACAACCACTCCCAAAAAAGCCATTTTTCCAGGTCTCCGATGTTCCTGTTGCCATCATGTTTGTGTCTGTTGCCAATGGTCTCGGCCTTCTTTTCATTTGTTTTCATGGAATATGTATTTGTTCCAGATGGAAAAATTCCTCTTAATTTTTTACTGCATTTTTGATGATACTTGATTTCTGGTGTATTGCATCACAAATCCATTTTCCAGTAGTAAAGAGTAGAGGTGAATGAGTTCTTGACTTCGGCATGGTGACCCTGTCCAAAGTTTTTCCAAGTAAAAATGTGGTTGTTATTGGACGTTATTTCTGTCTAAGTATGGATCTTTTGAATGCACCAAAACCCGCCTTTTTTAACACGGCGTATCGGGTGGTTCGTAAAGTTGTGGTTTGTAAAGTGTAAAGTTGTAAAGAGTTGTTCTCCAGTATAGTACCAGGTGCCATTCTATATTTAGTGTACCGGTACCTTGAACCTGGTACCAGGTAGCTACATGTGTACCAGGTACAAGTACCGTTCCTTGGTGAAAGCCGAAAGGATAGAAGTCTGGTGTCTGGTGTATTGCATCACAGTTCCATTTTCCAGCAGAAAAGAGTAGAGGTGAATGAGTTCTTGACTTCGGCATGATGACCCTGTCCAAAGCTGTTCTACGAAAAAATGTGGTTGTTATTGGACGTTATTTCTATCTAAGTATGGATCTTTTGAACGCACCAAACCCGCCTTTTTTTTACACGGCGTATTGGGTGGTTCGTAAAGTTGTGGTTCGTAAAAAAAGAGTTGTTCTTCTCCAGTGTAGTCTACCAGGATCATTTGGGAAACATATGAGGGGAGGACGGTTCGATGAGAGTTAATTGAGAATTTAACTGACCCCTTAAAGCCTTAAACAAGGAATTTCCCGGTGTTTGGAATTTACTTAATGCAATTATTCCCTTAATTGTAATTAGTACAATTTGTCCTAGTACAATTCTTTGTACTAGTACATTTTGCCCTAGTAGTACAATTTGTACTAATAGCATTGCACCGCGCACATTTACGCCCGGGATGACTGCGTTAAGTAAAATTCGAAATTCCTCATTTTAGGGGTCAAATTCTCGAATAACCGGCATCAAACCGTCCTCCCTTCGTACGTTTCCCGAATGCTCCTGGTTCTGCATAAAATGCATACCGGTACCTTATTTATGGAATGTGACTTGAATCACATTGTACTGGTTATGCACGTAGATAGGACGTTGAATTACTTAGGAAATTCTGTCCTCCATAAATCCCGTGCTCAGTTATCATTAGAATTTTATAATCAGAATGCACCAGTAATGGATTCTGGAAAATCACATTTAGGGCAACGTTCTTTGATGACAAATGGGACCATACATTACGTTGATTCGAAGTGTTCCTGGTAAGGAACATTTTGTCGTCGTGATGTCAATGCGCAGGATTCCAAACCATGCGATAACTCTTTTATTTTACTGGTTGTGACGACTGTCGAACGTAACGGTATCACGTTCCGACCAAGAACTACCTGTAGGCACTACAATGACGCTATGATCATCGATTTGAGCTGGGAATATCCACCTTTTTTTAGATGCTTTGTAGAATTAGTGAAGAACATACATATTTGTTGCAGCTACTATGTTTCTAATCAATAGCCATGTTTCCTTCGTAAAAATAGACAAAACCACGGTAATCTATTGCTTGCTTGTTTTTATTTCACGATGCACCAATGGCAAGGAACGGCAAATACGATATGATTCCTGCAGAATGATGCTCAGCTAGAACAAGATCCCGAATCAGCTTGTGCTGCATGGATGTTGTATGCACTATACTTGTCGAAATTTCTCGAGGGATTTTTTAACCAAGATTGCCATGCAATCAACAAAAATGCAATAGTTTCCGGTCACATAGCAAATTATCACGGTTCTTGTTCTGCATTCTACAAGTACAAATCAATCAAGCGAGCTATAATTTTGAGACCAAAAGCCTGGGCACTACAAAACTCTATTGATAGAGACATGCAAAAATTTTCAGCGGTACGACTTATAGTTTATAATTTTTATCGTGCATTTTCACTTGGTGTCACACACTCTGGGCGGCGTCGATTGCTTGACGGGAGTCACCGAATTCTTGCTTTGCATGGGCCTCTGTAGATTTTGTACTAAGCTTTACGACAACATTTACCGTGACTACGAACCATGCATACCTTGACAGTAGAAGTACCCTTGAAGGTACCAGGTACCTGGTACCAGGTACAAGTACATGGTACCGTTCCTTGTACCAAGGGACCACGGTTTGTCCATCCCCCGAAAAGTTTGTCATCGAAGATCGAAAGAGCAGGAAACAAGCGGATGCCAGGTACCAGTACCTGGTACCAGGTACCAGTACCTGATACCAGGTACCAGGTACCTGGTACAGCACAAATACTAAAATAAAAGTACCGGTACTTCCCTGACAGAGTTTGCGGTCACAACCACAAGAAGCCACAACTCCACTGATATACCACCGCCTCGAAGTAAAAAGGTACACATTTGTCCTGCCCTTTTCAACGGTCTATACCCAACAACACAAAATGCCCGACGCAAAGGCCGAAGCACTGAAGAATGAAGGAAATAACTTCTTCAAAGCTGGAAAGTACCGCGAAGCCATCGCAAAGTACAAAGAGGCAACAGCGATTGATGCCAGTGTCGCGTCATACTGGTCCAACATGGCGGCCTGCCATGAGAAGCTCGGTGAGTTCGAGGAAATGCAAGACGCAGCACGTCAGTGTGTGCTTGCAGACAAGAACTTCGTTAAGGGTTACTTCCGACTGGCTGTGGCACAAAAGGCTCTCAACGACCTTCCTAATTGTATCAAGACTTTGGAGAGTGGCCTTGGCATCCAAGCGAATAATGCTGACTTGAAAAAGATGAAAAAGGAGGTCGCCGAGTTGCAACGCGCTGAGCAAGTGGCGGCCTACTGCAGAAAGGCTGAAGAGCAAATGCAAAACGGCGACATTGGAGCAGCGATGAAAACATTGGACCTCGCCAGTCGTCTGGACGCGGGAAATCCCGATATTGAGAAAATGATGAAGAAGATCAAGCCCAAATGGGAGGCAATGGAGCAGAAGCGCAAGGCTAGTCTAAGTCCTGTAGAGAAGTTCAAGGAAAAAGGAGACGAATGCTACAAGAATGCTGCGTTTGAAGAAGCAATTGTCCACTATTCAAAAGCCATTGATCAACTGGTCAAGGAGGGAAAGGGAGGTTCTGACTTGGCACTGAAAGCATATTCCAATCGCGCAGGTAAGTAATGCATCATACCAACACCAGTCATTTGCACTGTAATCACAACTGACATCTACGCACTCCAGCCTGCTACAAACAAATCTCCAACTTTGATGGTACCATTGCTGATTGCACTGCCGTTCTCGAGGTTGAACCGCAAAATGTAAAGGCATTAGTTCGCCGTGCGCAAGCCTTTGAAGGAGTAGAGCGCTATCGCTTTGCGCTACAGGATGTAAAAACTGTCCTGGCGATGCCTTATAGCCAAGTTGGAAAGACCAACTTTGACCTTTGTAACGGCATGCAGCACCGCCTCAACCGAACTGTAGCGCAACTGAAGAAAATGAACAGTTCGTAATCGTCCCAGAAGGAGATATATTGCCTTTGTTGCTTGTGGAAACTGTCATGTTGGCGTAGAGTGGTAAGCATAGCGAAACCAATATTATTATTATTGACAGCCATTGAGTTGTTTGCGAAAAGGTTGATAATTGCAGACTTCCTGACAATCCATGCCATGCAGGACTCCTCGTCTATCACAAATGCCTTTAATGAGGCGGGATCATCCCTTACGAAGGTAGAACTTCTGTAGTATTCACAGTTAGATGATGGACTACAACTGATGTACGATGAACACGAAAGAATGACCAACTGGTAATTGATCTTGATGGCAACCATCGAATCATGTCATCATGTTTGATTCTACGACGGCACTGAGGATGCATCACACAACGGATACAATCCATTGATGACGGCTAGAAAGATGCTTGATTAAGGAAATGAAGTTAACTTGAATCATTGCGGCCACGAAATATTCCACGGTGCGTGCAGAAGATCAACACAACAATAATGAACGCAAGTTCGCTGAGACCATCATGAGAATTATCGGTAGTCTATCGATTAGAAGGTGGGACAAATGTCATGGTTCACAGCATGCGGTGATCTTGTTGGCTCGAGTTGATTCCAGGCTATCACTTGTTATTGTGGACCAACTTCCGTCGTTTGGAAAAATGGGGAAGACAACTATCATCGAAGATACGAATATTTGTTGTGATATCCCGTGTGTATTGTGCCATCTCGCGCATCAAATCCCCGAGATTTCTTGACAAAAGGTTTGCGTTTGCGCCATTCGAGTGGTCATCTACTGGACAGCTGTTCTCCGACGACACGGCGGAAAACGGACTTTCAGTAAAAACTTGAGGACGCCACACGATGGCGATTACTTCTGGACAGAGTTCATTGTAAAAGAAAACGGCGAAAGCCCCGAAACGCTCTTGTAATGCCTCAACAAGCCCATGAATCGGCCTCCACGACGTAATAACACCGTGGGCCTTGTCAGCTCCGAGGTTGCGATAGACTTTTTGACGCAGAGTTTTGGGACCCATCGACAGGGCTTTCCTGCTACGACTAAACGAACTTAGTTTCGTGCCATCCTCACTTTTCAACACTTCCAAGTTGCCACTTGTGGAACTCGTCTCATTGTCGGACAAGAAGTCTGCATTAACTCGCATCAAAATACTGTACGATTTGAAGGAACTCGGAGTCTGGTGAAAAATTGCTTGCCAGTCAGTGTCATCGAATGACGATACACACCTGTGCATATGCTCAATCGATCGCTTGGCTAAATGCACAGCTCTACTCAGAACCACCCATTCAGGGGAGCGTACACTTGGCTGCCATGTTGAGAATTCGACGACGTCAGTCTCCCGATCTTGCTCCTCATTGAGATCATCTATACTTCGATTGTATGGGGCTATTACATACATAGTAGGGCCACCATCTCTTTCTTTTTCACGGCATTGCTGAAACGCCTTGTAGATTTCGTTATATTCTTCGTCCGCAATATGACCTCGGGGATCCACGACGAACGGCTCCCTTTATAGCAACCATGATGAGTTACCGGGATGAGTTACAGTGTCGATACTGGGTTTGAGAAAAATTCCTAGCTTACCTCGCCCAATCAAAATTCGCCAAAAGATCAAGGAAACGCAAGAACCCAGCGCCAACGGTGGATGGTGGCTGCACAAAGACGCTACTGCCTGAAAAGATTTTCGCTACCAAAAGCTCGATCAATTCCGTTGTAATGTGACCTGAGAGGAGATGGCTCGCAACCCATCGTTTAGCAACACGTACAACGCATGCTGCCGTAGGGTAAAGGGTGTGGACTGCGTGGATTGTTGAATGATGACGTGAAGCCAGCAAATGTCTCGCTCTTAATACACGCAAAAGTTGAGAGGCTGCAGGAGTTGGCTTTGCGAGTCGTTGTAACATCCTGATCTCAGGATCCGCTCTGATGATAACCCTAAAGCAAAAACCCTTGTAGCCAATATCTGCATACGTAGGGCACACAGTTAGCAAACCAAAATTATGGTCGGCAAGCTTTTCGATTCCATTCGCTAACTGAATCAACATGGCCGTCTTTGCAGCTCCAATGGCTCTCAAATCTGTCGGCCACTTCGACGACGGCCCAAATCTTATTTGAACCAGAATGGGATCAAATACAATTGCTGAAGATATCTTCTTTCCAGTAATGGTTGACCCCCCTAGCAAGGAATGGGGAGTGGCGGGGAAAAGCTCCGAATAACGTAGGGACGGCGACAGCGGCTCGACAGCATCAATAGAGAGAGGCAGTCCCAAAGCAGAGTCTGGCTGTGAGTTTTTTCGCAAGAATTCTGAGAAACTTTCAAAAGCACTCATTATTTGCAGGTGAGCTGTCAATGCATCTGTGGTTTCGAGCATATCGTTTTTGTCAGTTGCAATACTATCGACAATTGAAAGGAATCTAGGTAGGCAAACTGACACCTTTGACGTCCCGTAGTGAAGTTGAATGAGATGATGAATTATTTTGTCCACGTAGCCGCCGTTCCACTTGACTCGATTGCAAAATCCCTGTGTTTCGTCGTCATTCCAGACGACAGCCTGAACAATGGCGCCATCCTTGAACCGACGCAACTGTGCCTTCTTTCCCCAGAGACCGACGAAGTGTTCAAGATCTTGTTGATTATCCGAGGGGGGACCGCGGTCTACTATTCGCTGACTCGTTTCGGGGTTAATTGAAACTCCAATGACAATATGGTCCGTGCCCGTTGGCGATCGCATCAAGCTTTGTCGTCCCTGTATCCCGTGCCCCACGTCCACCTGCGGAAATTCGTCCGAGTCGCCAGCATCCTCCATGAACTCCCCGTTTCCATTGCTCAAAATCCGAATGGCGTGAATCCGATCTCCAAGACCCCACTCGAGTTTCTGTAATAAATGACGCACAGAAAATTCCCAGTCATCGCCAGATCTAGGAGTAAACGCCGGTAATCGAAAGTAGAGATCCCACTGCTGCCAAAATCGAGCGCGCTGCATGAACAACACCTCAAACGCCGACCTAGATTTGTTCAAGTCATCCAAACTTTTCCGAGAATGCCAGACTAGAAGCTTCATGAAGTTTGGTGAAACCCCTCCGAGGTAATTGTAGGTCATTGAAGGATCCATAAAGACAGGACCCAAGAGGTAGTGATTAGTCGAAGCATAAGCTTCAAGCAAGTCACGGGGATCGTCAGGTGTCAACGGAGAATCGTTTGTTTGCTTCTCGTAGAGTTTGGATAGTTGCACAGAACGAGCTGTTGCACTCTCCCTGTTACTATCAAACGGAAGCACCAAAATTGTCCGCTTTCGCGTTTCATTAATCTGTTCTTGAATAGCCTGACCTTGTGCTGCACGCACTTTTTGATTTACAGCTTCCTTTCGTCCCAGCCAGTCGGTGGTGGCCCATGTGTGCAAGACAACCGCAAACTGTTGCATGGGGGTCATCCTGGGATTCATTTTGTTGGTGCGAATAAGATAGATAAGTAATAGGGCTACAGAATTCTTGTCCCATCCGTCATGATTTCTCCAAAGTCCTCTCTGAAGAGCCCAAACTTGCAGAAGAATCAAAGTGTCTTTGCAAGTGTTGTGCTCCATCAATTGCTCCAATTGACTGTCCTCAAACTTGTGGCGTACATCATACAACAAACAATGGTTATAGAATTGACTCTTCGCGCCAGCTTCCATTATATTGCTGCGATTGGGTACAAGTCGCAGCTTTGGGATCCAGTCGATATCATCCATTCCTATATGCAAGCATACTTGAAACTTGGGTCCTTTTTTTCGGGGGGGTTTCAATCGCAAGATTGGAGGGCGATTAGACCCGTGTGTCCACACAACCTCCACAAGTCCAACTTGGGTCAGTTGTTTTGAAAGGGTTTTCGCAACGACATTCATAATGGTATTTCGTTTCTGGAATGCAAGAGCAGTGGTAAGAAATGGAGTTCCATGAGCGACGCAAATCCACATGACGGAATCTTACATCAAAGTATCGGTAGTGCAAGTAATCTTTAGTGGAAAACACTGCCGAAGGAATTTTTATCAAGTAGTCAAAAGTAGGGAGGACCTGTGCATTGCCAGACTTTTTGGTCCAGCCAAGCCGAGTCTTCGTGCATCCGATGGGATGCATGGATAAGCAAAGTTCTCTCGAAGGTCCCAAATGCACGGACAGCGGCTTGTCGGCCAAATCTCGAATACCCGTCTCCTCTACTTCAACTTGTGATATTATCTTGGATAAAAGGTGAAAGTATTCTTGCGTCTCGATTGTCCACTTTCGATTTTCCAGATCCAATTGACACTCATCCAAAAGTTCTGTAACTTGTAATCGAAGCAAATTGGATCGGTGAAGGTCTAGCGTCGAGGCGGTGTCGATTGTTTCCAAAAGGCAGGCATCTTCAACAACTGAATGTGAAACCATGGTAGTATCCTCCGACTCGCCCAATTAATAAGAGTTCAACGTGCCAACTAGAACTTGTGATTTCGCAATACCTCGATTCCGGTCCTTCGCTTTTTGCAAAACCGAAAACTGTTCGGGCAGAAAAAATGAATGGGTGTTTTCGTATTATCGCTGCCAATCGAGGAGCATGACGTCACGGGGTAATGAGCTTCGTCGAATAACCGCGGAAACCGATGCCTTTGGATCAAGGTGGAACCAGCGCAACTTACCTGTTACATCCAACAAAATCTCGTTTGGAAACTTGGAACTTTGTTGATTATAATTCCTATACCGGTGTTTGTATTACGTACCTGGTACATAATCACTGCCAGTTTCCGAGGAATCTACGCTGAGTGAAGCATCACTTGTAACAAAGACACAAAAACGATGCCCCGTCAATCTGGAATGGCAGACAGGGAACCGTGCCCGTGGAGAATCGTTGATGACGTTGGAGGCGCATTTTGCATGGGAAATATTGGAGGCGGTATTTGGCATGCTATCAAGGGAGCTCGAATGGCCCCAGCAGGAGCGCGTCTAGCCGGATCACTCTCTTCCGTACAGGCAAGGGCACCAGTTCTGGGCGGTCAATTTGCTGTTTGGGGTGGACTTTTTGCTTGCTGTGACTGTTCCCTCACCGCAATTCGGCAGAAGGAAGATCCCTGGAATTCCATTATTAGCGGTGCAGCAACAGGCGGTGTACTGGCAGCGCGCGCAGGACCTAGAGCTATGGCGAGTGCCGCAGCTGTTGGGGGCATCCTGCTGGCTTTGATCGAGGGAATGGGCATTATGTTCACAAAGATGACGGCTCCGCCAGCTCCTGATGATCTACTCGCACGGCAAGCTATGGATCCCACTGCTCCACCCACTGCAGGTGGTCTGTTTCCAAGTATTGGTGGCCCTGGGACCACTAATCCTTTTTCCACTGCGCCTCCCTCCACCCCGTCTGAGAGTGAAGTTTTCTCTGGATCTGACACAACTTTCTCAACCGAGTCCTCATCGTCAACCCGTGGAGCATCAAGTGGCTGGTGGCCATTCAACAGCGAGGGCAGTCAAAGCGCTTAAGAGTTGAACACGTTGAGTTACTAAAGTTAACCAGGATTCAGCCTCTAACCTTTTGATGTCCCTAATTTTATTGTAGAGCTTGTAAACTATACAAATTTTAATTCACATGTCGATGGGTGGTCTAATTATGCCTCTGTCCTGATTGCTGATGACAAGGCATACCTGCATGTTAGACTGATGATTGATGATGGATGGCATTTTCTTCTTTTTTTGACTGATTGCAGTTGCTCGACTTTCATTTTGGAGTAACGCAATTACTACCGGTAATAACCGTTACTAGCACCTTGGAAAAACGAGTGGCCGCACTATCACAGGACCACTACTTTTTCTGATTATAAAAAATCCTCGAGCAGCAAAATATAATCGAACATCAACGCCCCTGATCACATTTTCAAAATTGTTTGTACTGATGCAACGATTATATGGGGGCAAGGCACAAGTACCATGGTTTCCATGGATTAGTATTTCCAGTTCCCTTGGGATTGTGGCCTTGGCACTTCTTCCAGTTCTAGGTGCAAAGGAGGTGTCCGAACTGTTCGACATTTTGGTTTATGGAGCAAATGCTGCTGGGGTAAGGCATCTACGGGTATAGACGAAAATGACAATGAGCAAGCTCCTAATCTCACAACCATCTCACGCATAAGGTTGCTGCCGCCGTGACTGCGTCCGATGGTGGCAAGTTTACTGTCAAGGTCGTTGAGCCATTACGAATGATTGGAGGGATGGCAGCCGCAGGTGGGGTAGCACTGATGAATCAAGGTGGCTGTGGTCTCTCGGGACTGTCAGGAAACTGGTCTAGAATTGTTTCGAGCTTTTATGGACTCAGTCATGGAGTCACCTTTCCACGCATGAGAGAAAGTGAGCTTGCCTTTTGGGTCTTGTTGAATTCGTCGACAAGCATCGAGACGACAATCGGATGTCATGCGGTCAATGTTTCGAAACCAATCGAAGGATGCATCGGACCGGTGTACTTCGAATGTGACAACGGTGACGCATTTACCGTGAAGGCATCTTATGTCATTGATGCTTCATACGATGGAGATATCATGACGCTGTCGAAAGTGGACAGTACGCACGGACGCGAGCCGAGAAGCAAGTACCGAGAGAGTCTCGCTGGAGTCCAAATCAGAGAGTACAGCAGCGATGAGTCATTCGCGTTGCAGAATATCACCATCAACCCATTCCATGAAAACGGAACCGTCTTGAAATATATTGACCAAGAAGCGCTGAAGCCCGATGGGAGTGGTGATGAGAAAGTGATGTCCTTTGAGTACTTTGTTTGCCTGTCGAAGACAGTTGGAAATCAGGTCGCTTTTGCACCGCCACCTGGGTACAACCCTGATGATTTCCTCTTGCTTCTCAGACAAGCCGAAGCCCTAATTAGGAACGGCATGTACCCCGCAGGACCACCATTGTCATACTTTGGTGATGTACAGTGCTACGATCCCATAGTGGAAAACACAACTGGCTCGGTTGACTGCTTGTTTTGTTGTGGTCGAGGGCCTGTCAATTCGGACCAACCGAACCTCAACAAGGGATGGGCTACCAGCAGCTTTACATCAAGAAAGAAAATGGCCAATGGCTACAAGTATTACATCAAGGGATCACTGTACTTTCTAGCTAACGACTCTCGTGTGCCTAATTTTACAAGAAGTGATACTCGCCGGTATGGATACTGCAAGGATGAATACGTTGATTTTGGTTTTTTCCCCCGCAGCTTTACATTCGAATAAGCAATCGATTGAAAGGGCAGAATATCCTTACGCAAAACAACATAGTCAACCCTCGAGTCAAAGGGGATAGCGTCGCCGTGGGATGTTGGCCATTGTAAGTCATGTGTCGTTTGGTCAATCAAGCCCAGGATCTTCATTTTCTAATATTTGTGGAAGTGACCAACACACAGTAAGCCGCAACCTGGTTTTCGATGTTGAAAAGAAAGGATTTACTGTTCGCAATGAAGGTTTCTTCCGAGCCCATATAGGTTCGGGAAGGATTCACAAGTGGAAGTCAGGGTCTGATCGGATGCGAGGGACGTTCGCTTTCTATGACGTACCCTTCGGGGTCATGGTACCGGTTGATCAGCAACAGGCTTCGAATCTGCTAGTGCCTGTGTGCATAAGTGCATCGTCCGTGGCTTATTCTTCCGCCAGGATCGAGAATCTGTTCATGGATCTCGGATCGGCCGCTGGTGTGGCGGTCGCCGGACTACTAGCGCAGGAATATCCAACAAGTAGGGGATCTTGCCCACCGCTGAAAGTCCAAAGTGTCAATGTTTCGCACGTTCAAGATGTACTTTTAAAGGTTTACAAACAGAGAATCCACGGTGTTACCAGGGACACCCACTTCACCGATAGTTGATGGCTCCAAATCTTCATTTAGAAAGTTGTCGCATGACGTGAACAGAACTTTGACATGTGAGGTATGTTTCAGTTAGTCTAGTGAAAAAAACATGATGCCAAAAATTGAAAGGTACAAAGAGTCGCTCCTACGATGATTCAGCCTTTTTCCTCGGCACCCCCTTTTTCTTTACAATCACCTTTGTTTGTTCGTTTTGTTGAATCAGATCATCCTTCCAGCCCAGAATGGAGCAAAGCTTCATTACAATGTCATCACAATCGCCTTGAATGAAGATGTCATCTTTATTCATTTTCAGAACCAGCTCCCTGTTGAACAATACCCGGGGACAGTCGACCATACTAGGTATAGCGGAAACCGGAGCAACCTTCAAACGGTTATTGAGGTATTTTCACCTAGGGAGCGAGTGGGTGGAATACAAATGCACAAAATACTTACCTGTAAGCTAGTCCCCAGAATTATCATCAGATCTGCCTTTCGGATATCGCTCTTCAACAATGCATAGAAACGCGGTGGCAAGTTCTCGCCGAAGAAAACAATATCGGGCTTCACATTTCCACCGCACGTCGAACACTTCGGAATACCACTATACTCGACAATTGTCTCCTTCACCTTTTCCCCATCACATGCCTCACGACAGTCAATACATGATGCGGTCCGGAAGTGCCCATGACATTCTACCATTTTTTCACTTGGGATTCCTGCAAGGTGTTCCAGTCCATCGATATTCTTCGCGAAAAAAGTCAGCAAATATCTATCCCACATTGTTCTAGACAGCAACGATCGTACCTGTGAATAATTCCGCAGTAAAATGCCCTTGTCGGAAAGCAGTTTCAGGAACGAATGCGTCAAGGTCGGTGAATGCGTCAACCCAGGCCAGAGTTCCTGTGCCAAAGTGCAGAAGGCTTGAGGCTTTTTCCGATAGAAGCCAACGTCAAATATTGCCTCAGGAAATGGCAAATTGTACTTCTGCAAGTTGTCATATAGGCCAGTGCCCGGCGTTCGGAAGTCAGGAATTCCTGAGAGATAAGAAGTGAGACTAGAACCATCGACGCGTTCAGGAATATAAACTACCGGTAGACGAACTGTAAAACTTACCAGCGCTGACTGAGACACCAGCACCACACAGGACGAGAATATTCTTAGCCTTTCCTCTTTGAATCCATTCAGCCAATAGATCAAGTCCTTTCTTTTCTTCTCTCACATTCAATGATTTGCCAACCTAAGGTATACACAGAAGCCATTGTGAGCGTCTCTTGTGTGGACCGAGTTCCCCATACAGCACAACATGTTGCTGACCTGTTCCGCCAAGGCATCGATATCTTCATCACTCCCCATGTTTCCCATTAGTTCTTTCCCAGTTGTTTCAGTCTCTCTACAAGAAACCGTTGAATGCTTTGCTGTGAGATCGGTCTTTTCCCGGCATAGAATAATCACATCCCGTCATGAACAGAGAGTTGGTCGAACTAGTCAGAGCTTTTTGGCTTGTTGATTCCAAAAAAGTTACTACCTACCATTCTATATTCTACTGTTAGTATTTTTATTTGACATATTAGCGTGGAGTCCGCAACTGCAAAATCGTCATTAAAGCAACAATTGGAACACAGAATAGAACATGAGCCATTGTCGCGGAATCACTACTAGCAATGCAATTGTCCCCACAATCTCTTCCGATGCAGGTCCCCGAGGCAACGTTTTGGCAGTTGTACGACAAGGTCTCATCTGGGCAAAAAGAACAACGCTCGCAAGTAGGAGTATTGGGGGCATCCACCGGATTTCCTACACCTATGCTACAGGAGCATTGATACAAATCTTCACCCTTCGAGTCCGGACAAGAAATCACCAAGAAAGTACCTTCACGAGGTGTGCTATCAAAAACACAGTACCTTTTCGGAACGCATCGGAAGCAAGTCGTGAGAAACATCTGGGTTGCAACTCACTGTCAAGGTAACATTTACTGTAAACAAACCCTCACCGATTCGGATTCGACTCTTCCAGTGTTGAATAGCACTTGGCTGTATCGTTTGAAAGTTGCTCCTGGAGAGTTCGATGATTAATGAATCCAAAATCTAGGAGAAAGGCAGGGGCGCTACCGCTGATAGCGGCGATCTTGCCTAGGGGAAAAAGGACGATGATCGACAAGAGGATGGACGTGCATCCACCAACCCTGATCATATTGACTGTGAATATTGTGAAGAAAACGACCAATTTGCTCAAGTTTTGGAAGGGTTGATGATTTTGTCATTTCACGGGATTGTCCTCTGTACGGTTCCCATCCGTTGAAGGGAAAAAAGGTATCGGTATTTGTATATATGTATATAAGGTGCTGGTGGATGGGATTCACGTAACTATTACTGGTGAGTACGAGGTTCGAGGGAGCCGGTGCCAAGTGACTAACTGTAAAGTGAAAATGTCCCAAATAGCAGGCGCAACGAGTCAAGGTCAACATTGCACTTTTCATCGACCACTTGGAAATCCGCATGAATCGTTCTGAGGATACAAAGGAACAATCGTCGCTGTTTTCGTTTCTGTCACGTTATTTTTCTGAAATCAACCTATCGAATTCAGAATCGAATGATCCAAATTCGAATGAGTCAACTAGGCTGTTAGAACAGTGCCACGATAGAAGTGCTCGATTCATTGATGCTCAGGAATTTGATGAAATTCCAAACTTCATAAATGAGCGTCGAAACGCGCTTCAAGACGAGCTTCGCACGATTAAGGGCAAGACAACGTATCATGTGGCAAAGGTGCAGGCACCAGCATTTGTCGAAGGTCTAGAAATCGTTTTTCTTCGTGCCGAGGATTGGAATGTAGCAAGGGCATCGATTCGTATGCTCAGTTTTTTCGAAGCAAAGCATTCTTTATTCGGGTCGCATGCACTAGGGCGGCAGCTGCAAATCACGGACCTCGACAGCGATGCCTTGAAATATTTGCGATCAGGGGCGTTTCAGATACTCCCTTCGAGAGACAAACAAACGCGACGCGTTCTTTGCTTCATTCCATGCAACCATACGAATGGTCAGACAACTAGCCTGGTATGTCTGTGACCTCGACCCAGCATTAGTTTCCGTAAAGCTGATCCTGCTCTTGTGTGTTCCAATTAACAGGTGAAGGCTTGGTGGTTTTTCGTCATGAAAATTGTGGAAATTGGAAACCGTAAATTTCAGAAGAGTGACTTTGTTGGTGTAGTGTTCAATGACTCGTCTCTCGGACTCATGCAACTTGATCATCATCTCTATTGGCATGCCATCTGCTCGTTAAAGCAGCTTCCGTTGAAAGTCAGTGAATGGCACTTTTGCCATGATGGCTTCGTTGTCGACACAGCACTACCCATTCTCTCGTACTGCTATGGAAAGAAAGATCAAATGAATTCACTGCATCTACATAAAGGTACGTGACGTCGTTGGATATGGTATCTTTGATAGTATCACATCATCCAACAAGCACATTTCTCGTTCTACAAAAGGCTCGCGAACAGAGTGTGCGTACAGTTTGATGAAATCAGGACTGCCTGCTCACGAACTACCTCTGACGGAAGAAGGATCTGTAGAACTTAATCACCACCGGAAGTGGTTGAACGAGCATTGCGATATAGGTAATCTGAATCATAGGATATGATTAGTCCGTGTACGAAGGTTCTCGCTCTGTTTAGCGGCATGGAATGACACTCCTTCCTGGGTCTTTTAATATGCTGTGACAACAGTATCGTTCATGTTGGGAAGACTATGTTCAAGATTTCCGTGAGAGATTCACAATTATGTCTACTGTCATGTGTAGAGTACGACTACAGACTTTTTATCTAATGTTTGAAGGTTTGAGAGTGAGAAGAAAGATTCTTTGGTAGGAACTGCATAGGCGCTCGTTTGGTAGAGTACCAGGTACATACCAGGCACGGGTACCTGGTATACCAGGTATGACTTCTGGGTAGTATGAGTCTTTCGTAATCACGCTACGTGTTACTGTAGAACCTAGTACATTTCGTACGAAGGGAAAATGTGCAAGGGAGCAATACGTGCTTTCGTCAAAAATCCCAAGTCGGCTGCGAAGCCCGCACATTGGCCTGTAATAATTGTGCCACTGCCGAAAATCAACCACTATCCAACTATTCGTCGTATCAATTACATGAAAATACTATAAGTAGTTATTTCTTGTACATAAAAGCACCCTTTTGTGACTACTGTCTCTGTTACCAGTAGTTGTATTCTTGCTTGTTCATCAGTTACTACCTGGTACCTGCGAGCTGATCGTCTTGGATCACTTGTAGTGGCCCCCGTTAACTAGGAAACGCTAGACATTGCACGAGTACCTTTTTCAATGAAAGCTGCAAAGAAAGGACCTAAAATTTAGCTAGCTACCGGTTACAATAGTGCTCCTGTCATGATACCTATTTCGTCGCAGATTTTCAACATTTGAGCAGGTAATAAGCATAGAACCTGCCCTTCTTGCTCAATGCCAGCGTGACTTCTTCTGCACACTACAGGTAGTAGTTTGAGAAAATATGATTATCCGATGTCCTATCGATTTTCAATTTTTGATGGACGACAGAAAACATCGTTATACTACCTGTATGATTTTTTGATTTTTTGGGTTCCGACCATGAATCGCGATAGTCAACGACGTCGAATCCTTGCTTTTTGTGTATTTTTGGTGGCTCGGCATACACCGTGCTTCAATCGCTACCAGGTACATTAATTACTGTAACACGTAACGTAAACGTTGAACGGTGTTTGAGTGGCATATCTTTGTCGGAGCTATGACCCAGCATGTTATTCTTGGACGCTCTCTTCCAACTGTTCTTCAAGAAAATGTAGTAATTTCCAATATACGCCAGCTGACCCCTATACCTGATGCAGCGACACCTAGTGTTAATTTTATCGAGTCCCTATCGCGTCGCGCACTGTACAATAAATTATTCCAGTAATATTTTATATATAATGTACAGGTACGGTAGTACTAGGTCACACCAAAAACCGGTAGTGGGTGTTTATTTTCACCATGGCGACAGTTCGACTTGCATGGCTTTATCTGATCGTGAGTCTCCATTACACACACACCGTAACTTTCGCTTTCATACAAAAAACCTGGACTCTGCCATCAAGGGGCTGTCGCATTTTCGCCATGGTTGCCGCCCCCATCGCCGATGGCGCCGAAAAGTTGTATTCAAAAACTCCCTTGGTGTACTCTACGCCACTGAGCACTCTGGTCGGAAAGCCCGTGTACCTGAAACTGGATGCATTGCAAGTCTCCGGTTCATTTAAAGACCGTGGTATGGCCAATCTTTGCTCCACGTTGGAACAGGAAGGTGTCAATCAACTCATTAGTTCCAGTGGAGGGAACGCAGGCCTAGCCGTGGCGACCGTTGCGTCCAAACTTGGCATGTCCGTATCCGTCATTGTTCCCGAAACTACCAAGCCTCTTGTCATTGCTAAGCTTGAGTCTCTAGGTGCCAGAGTGACGGTGCATGGCGAGAATTGGAATGCTGCCGACAAACTAGCTCGACAACTTGTGGATTCTGACGATTCTGCAAAGTACGTAAGTCCATACGACAACCCCCTGTTGTGGACGGGTCATTCGACAATCGTTGACGAAATCGTGGAGGAAATACCCATGCCCATAGGTGCCATTGTAGTCAGCGTTGGAGGTGGTGGCCTTTTGTGTGGTGTTCTGGAAGGTTGCCAAAGACAGGGTGTGACACCCAAAGTCGTGGCGGCCGAAACGAAAGGTGCATCCAGTTTTGGTCAAGCCTGGGAGAAGGGCGAAGTTGTTGTACTGCCAAGTATAAACACTGTGGCGACTTCGTTGGGCGCTACTAGTATTACCCCAGTAGCATTGGAGCGCGCCAAGAGACACAAAGGTGGCCTTTGCAGTGCAATATGCAGTGATGCTGAAGCTGTTGAGGCCTGTTGGCGTTTTGCTCAAGATCACAGGATTCTTGTTGAGCCAGCTTGTGGCGCTGGACTGGCAGTTGCTTACAGTCAGGGCTTAAGAGAGTCGTTGCTGGGAGATGTCGATGGTCCCATTGTTCTGGAAGTGTGTGGTGGTAGCGGAGTGAGTATAGAGCTGCTTTGTCAATGGAAGGCCCAATTCGATGTTTGTTCATAACCTGGAAGTAAAAATAGGTCATATCCCGACGTGAACTTTTACCTAGTACAGTACTGGTATCTCCATCATGCATGCATTTGTAATAATATTACAACTACCACCGGTAGTACCAATAACTACCAGGTACAAGTACTAACGTTAGTAAGTAAAAATGCTAGTTATTTGGAATCATCTATAGATCGCATTGGTCGTTCATGATAGAGTGGGGAATCCCAGATCTCGTCTGCCGTATACCGGTAGTCACTGGGAATACTTGTCGCTTATAGCAAAATCCCTCATATCGAAATTAGTGTCCAGGCTTAAAAAATGACCTTTGGAATGTCCGATCAAGACTCGTAAAAGCATGTCCTTTGGATCGGGGCAAATTCTGCCTGAAGTTCCCTCCATGAGCTCCGGCTGTTGCTGCCTTTTTGCCACAACTATTACTTTCCCATACAGTCTCGCAAAGAACGTTACTCACACCAAGTTATTGTTTTTCTTTTGTCGCAGCCCAAATCAAGAAGAACATGTCTGTGAGTGAAGCTCCCTAGAGGCAGGCGAAAAGTGTTGGTTTGGACACATGACTTACTGTAATTATTTCGATGATCCTTTCATGTCGTTGTAGGGAGAATGTATGGCGGGCCTACCGCCCACAAGGGAGTTGATTGGATTGAAGATTCCATATGGAGCATGGGAGCCTGATACATTGATTACGGACACCTTTGGAAATCCTATTTTCTCCGTATTGGATGTTCATCATCAAGCCATGGGAGCTTACGAAGCAATCTTTGGTGATGAGAATGGTCACAAATTATGTTATATTAAGCGTCGGCTGATTACCAAATACTGGCTGGATGGTTGGGACTTTTGCACGTACAAGCCCAATTTCCCGGGACAACCCAAGTACAAAGAACGAGACATGTACGGGAGTAAGTCGCAAGAACGACCCTTTTTCGCTCACTAGGTTGGGCTCGGTACATTTACCGCGAGATCGATCTCATTTATTTCTTCTTCTTTTTGGTTCCCCAGAATCCGTGTATCCCTTTTCATTCTTGCAGATTCATCCGCTCAAATGTAGGTATGAGTACTGCGTACACCAAGAGGATTTGGGAAGTATGGACACACAATTGGAGGCCATGCATGGTTGGCTAGGAAGTATGACCGTTTGTTGTACGCCAATGGTCCGACTTGGAAAGTGGCAGGTAGATTTTCATCGTCCAAATGCAGGAGATCCAGAAATTAATATCGATCAGTCGAAAAATCTTTTGGAGGTGGAGAGAGGAAATGATTTGCTAGCTGCCTTGTGCATCGCCTACGCTTTTGACAAGGCACTGTGCCAACCACTTGTCACAATTATTGGGTACGAAGAAAAGGAACATCCAGATGACGATGATGACTCTGTCGAATCATATGAGGATGCCCCAAGATCCAATCACCTGATGTTGATGGCGCCAGAGGAGGAGTATTATGACGGAGAAGAGGAAGAGGAGGTAGATGCCTTTGAACCTGCTGGCTACCTGGGCTATGAAGACGCGGAGGCGCCGGAGGAGGAACCAGAGATATCCGGATATTTGGAGGCAGAGCCGAATAACGAAGAAAATGACGAAGAGGAGTTTGTTCCGGATGGATACCTGGAAGCTCCACCGAACGAAGAATCGCACGAGGTGAAAGAGGACGGAGATGGCCAAGATAGTTATGAACCTGATGGTTACTTGGAGTATGACGACAAATTTGAGGACGAACATTAACAGTACTTCGTCGAATGGTAAGGAACGAAATTCAAATATACATAAATTTAGTATGCATAGCAATGGATCATTATTGTGTATGGGTGGACAATCTTAGAGGGACTGATGTTATCTGCTTGTCTTGTGTCATTGCACTGCCTAACTCTAAGATTTGGAGGTTGCAAATATCATGTATTAGGATTATGCTCTTTCTTCTTCCAGAAACGCGGAAAGTTTTCTCATTGCGGTTTTCAGCTCTTCCATGCTGGTGGCGTAACTCAGTCGCACTGTTCCTGGGGCACCAAAACTAGATCCAGGAACGATTGCCAGCTTCTTACGTTTTAAAAGCTGCAGACAAAGTTCTGTATCGTCACCTCCGAAATACCCCGAAACATCGGGGAGGACATAAAATGCCCCACTGGGTGGGATAGCGACCTTGACTCCCGGCATCTTTTCCAACTCCGCGAGGACGTAATCGCGTTTTTCTTTCATAATGTTGACATTCTGTTCCAGTTCCTCATCAGATACTTTAGTGAGTGCTGCAACTCCGGCTGCCTGAGAAATTGAACCAGCACACGAGGTGAGCTGTGACTGAATGGTCGTCACCGCCTTGGCCAATTTTTGTGGGGCAGCAACATAGCCTGTCACAACAAGGTGGACCCAAGTCTGTTTTAGATCCACGATATTGATAGGGACCAGGAATTAGATGTACAAGACACGGGGTTCGGACTTACCTAGTCGCATGCCCGTCATGGCGTATGCCTTGCTAAAACCATTAATGGTGAGCGTACGATCGAACATTCCTGGCATTGAAGCAAACGAGATGCATTCGCCTTCGTAAACCAGTCGCTCGTATATTTCATCGGCAAGGACTACAACTTTGGGATAGTCGCGTAAGACTTTTGCCAATCCCTCCAATTGCTCTTTGTTGTAGACACCTCCAGTCGGGTTTGAAGGGTTGCACAAGATGAGAAGTTTGCACTTGGAATGTTCCTGCAGAACTCGTCGAAGTGCCTCAGGCGTCAAAAGGTATCCGGTTTCAGACGTAGTCTCTACAATGACAGGTTCAGCACCAACCAAAGACGCCATCTCTGGATAGGACGGCCAATACGGCGCTGGTATGATAACCTCATCACCTGGCCCACATGTGGCTAGCACGCCCTGATACACTGATTGCTTGGCCTAGTACAAATAGGAGAGAGTGTACCGTTAGTATTGGCACAACGTAAAGTGGTTCCACCCCCCAAACTGACAACCAGCAACCTACCCCATTCCCGACAACGATTTCAGTCTGTGGATTGTAATCAAGACCTTTTCTTCGCTTCAAATCGGCAGCAATAGCATTTCTCAAAGCCGCAGTTCCGGTGACAGCAGTGTAGCGCGTTTCACCATCACTGATGGCTGCCACCGCTGCATCCAAGACAGCTTTCGGGGGTGGAAAATCCGGTTCTCCAACGCACAAGGAAGTGACAACCTGTCCTTCTGCCTCCATTTGCTTGACAAGTCCGAATACTTCCACAGTCTTGCTCACTTTTACGGCTGCAACAATAGGATTGATCTCTACCACTTCTTCGTCGCTTGTCGTTGATCGCAAGAGTCCTGCTCTTGACCTCGAGAGAAGGCTACCGGTAGACCCTTGGGTGGGTGTCACAAAGCCATGAGCAGCAGGAGTGTAGAGAACACTTCCAAGTAGGAAGATCGGCATCCATCTCGTATGAACTGTCCCTAGCTTCATCCTTGATTTGTTAGTTTTGATTGTCAGATAAGAAAACACCTAGAATTGTAATGCAAAAGTAGCCAACAATTTCTTCGGCATGCGATGTCCTGTTGCTATAATAATAATAACTGTGTACAAGGTACTAACGTAATAAAACAAGCAAAAATGTGGCTCCCCTTCCACCAGGAGTCGTGCCATCTATGCCGTGAATGAATTTCGACGGACAGGCGTATGATACCTGGTACGAGGAAAGGAAGGCAAAAAATACAAAAATACACTACCGTACTGGTGTCTTCCGCTACGACTGACCTGTGAGTCCACAGTCACGAAGTACTCGAGCGGAAACAACAACTACAACAACAAATGAGTAAAAGTGATGAGGACCAGACGGTAAATCTTGCGCTCAAATCCATCTCTGACTTGACGGATGAGTGCTTGACAAAACTCTTGCGACGGTATTGGCCTATCCAACACACACAATTTGATAGTGTTGCCAGCTCGACACGACAAGTTATTGATCAGGGTGTTCTATCAAAAGTGTATCGTGTGAGTGCTGTCTATCATTACAACAGCAGCAACAACGACGACGAGAATACAGGTGTGCTTGTCGACAATCCAATTCCAACACAATGGATTGTCAAGCTTCCTCGCCAAGATCTCCACCTAGAGTGGATGTTTCAATCCGAAAAAGTATTTTATGAGACAATTGCACCATTCCTACGAAGAAGACAAGACGACATGCCATTCACTGTTCCAAGGATGTTATTAGCCACAGATACATGTCTAATACTAGAGGGAATCCAAGACATGACCTGCTACGACTTGGTTGCTGGTACTCCCCCGGAAAAATTACCCTTGGTGACATCATGCCTAGCCAATTTACACGCTCAGTCTTGGAAATCCAATGATTTCTTCACCCATACACAAGGTCTGAACCAACCTCCGGGTATTGGTCAACGACTTCATCCTCTTCAAAAGGAATACTTGTTTCAACAGCAATGGCGCGATGCTGTCTCCAACACCAAGATGGAAGATCCTCACCTTCAAGAATTCATTGTGCATCTTTGTACAGAGTTGGAGAGTCGACGTCTCCGGGATATCCATACCGTGGTTCATGAGGATAAATATGCCTGTGTCCATGGCGACTTTCATATTGCCAACTTTTTATTTCCCCAGAATGGCGAATCCCATTCCAAACCCGTCCTTGTTGATTGGGCTACCTTTGGGTATGGGAATCCAATGACCGACTTGGCCTTTTTTGCTGTTCTCAATGATTGTGTTGCGACAAACGTCAAAGACTGGCTCAAGACCTACTACGATTATCTAATGACCAATCACAACCATGAGGAAATTGTTTCGACTCTTTCGTTTCCGGGCATGTTGGACAAGTTTCGTTGGGCAATGCTTTGCCAATGGTTGGTCCTCGTTGCATACGACAAAATGAGCCGCCAACTCGCTGAAGGTCAACAGGATGCAACAGAAGTGGAAAACAAATTGAAGCACTTTAGGAATGTTAATCGAAGAGCCGCCATTGTACTGAGGGGATTGGGGAATTTGGAAACAATCTTAGACTGTATCCCATTACAGCTGGAACACGAACGTCAAGAAGCAATCCACTACTGCGCAAGGACACCATTATCAATCTAGATTGTCTAATTGACGACATTCGTGCACACTAATTTGCTACTGGACAAGATATTGTTGATTGGAAATACAGGCGCCAAGTTCAGTCAGACTTCGGGGGCCAATACTTCACTTTCGTGAAGCCAACATTGTGCGAGAGGTCAATCCCCTGTAGCAGTTTCATGGCGTCTTTGGTGAGGTCATAAAAAGCAAATGGCCTATCCGGGTCTTCCCAATCATAGAGTTCCTCGTCGATTGCATCAGAATCACAAGCGATCAATGGATAGGGGAACAAGGGACTGTACACTTGTGGAATGTATGCATTTCTTGATGTAACCTGACTGAATGGGATATTCTGGTCATCCCCGACGGCCTTTATTAACAAGAGCAGAAACAAATGATTAGCATGGTTTTTGTACTGAACAAAACTTCACGCATCCAACGTACGTACCTCATAGCTACTAGTAAAGAGTGACTGTGCCTGTTCCACCCATCCCCAAACAAACTTTATGATGACAAATGCAGTGATAGCAACTGATGTCCACCCGAATATTGTGGTCACATCCTCTTGGTCTGGCGTCATCCATTCTCCCCCTACTGGTTGTTGGCTTGGAATAAATGGGAACGTGCGACCTTGCCCTCCTGCAAGGAGGTCTTGATTGCAAACGCGGTATGGAGTATCTGATTCTGAGAAGGTCACCTGAGTTCCATTCATTTGGCTGTTCTGATCAAGTGCCTGTACAGTGAAGGTTCCTTGGTAACTTGCAGGTAAAGACTCATTTTTGTCGCAAATGTTATCAAACGGAAATCCAGACCAGTAGAAAGAGGATATGATTGCCATCGCTACACAAGCCAAGCTGAAGAAATAGCGACGAGAAAATTTTGAAACAGATGTGCCAAGCTGAGGTGGACGTTTCCACGTGCGCATCAAACTGAATCTGTCCACAAAGTATTTGATGAACAAAGCAAATGCGCACAAAAAGAAAGAACCTGGAAAGATGGAACAATACCAAACACACAAGAATAGAATCTGCGAGTATTCCAGCAATTTCTTAGTAATGGTGAACGCACGTGTGATTTCAGGAAGCGACTCGGTCACGTACTTTGGTCATGTCTGTGTATCGTTCCGCCAATTCAAATTGGGCTCCAGTGAATTTGAGATTCATCGCGTCTTGAGTTGTTGCTCGTGGGGCGAGGATGTGTCGATTGATATGACCCATCGGATCGGCCAGTTGGACGGCACTGACCGTGAGAATCTCGGCGAAGAACAATGCGTAGATTTGAGGAATCAAACCATTTTTGTCCGCTAAGGTATCTGTAAATGGTGTAATGATTGTACTAAAGGAGAGAGTTGTCAGATAGGGAGATCGCAAAGGAAGGTAACAAGGAATTGTACTCACATGACGATTGCGGTATTCACCCAGCGGAAGGCCGCAATCTTGAAGTAAAGACTGGTTTGTTTGTCTCCTTCAGCAGCATGAGCTTCCAACTCCGTGAGTAGCTTGGCAAACACCGGAAAGACACTATTAAAGGCCGCAATGGAAAAGGCAGCTCCGATTGCCGTTGCATCATTAGCGAGACGCACAATAACAGCGACGGCCACGATGGCGCATAATGTAGCAAAGGCGGTGAGACATTGCTCTTTTACTTTCTGTATAAAACCTGCGTTGAGATCTTGCCAACGAATAGTGCTGGGTTCGTCTGGTTCTTCAACGGCCAGGACATGCTCATCACGGAAGAGGTATTTTGGGTCGGAAAGAGCCTTCTTGTCATTGCGAAAAGCCTTCAACGAGCCCACTGAAAGTTTCTTTAGGACGTGCCGTTGGTCTTTTTCAGTTTCAAATGTTAGGAAGATGTTTGTTACGGGGAAATCTAGCTGGGCCAATCCTTGTACCTTGGCGTTTAAAGCAACATATCGAGCATATTGTTCGGGTATACCAGGCGAGAGAAATGCCAGGAAACGACCAAACCAGTTTCGTTCGCGCTCGGTTTTTGCTGCAAGGTAAGCCAACTTGAGGTTACTCATTGCGATTCCCGGCTCTAAAGTATTTTGAATCTGGCGTAGGATCTCTCGTCGCTCAACAAGAGTGCGAACCAAGAAATCATTGTCCACTGCAACAGTACATACCTACAAAACGGGAATTCTTATGAGTCCATTGAAAGGACTGCATGCCAAGGCGAGAGAACTTACCGTCACTTGCGCCCCATCGCATCTTTCAAAAAAGAAACGTCGCCATTCTTCTGGATCGGTTGCATCTCTTGGCGGATTTGCGATTCGTATCGAATAGTCTTGTGCTGTCTGCTCATCTTCATCGAATTGAACTTCTTGTCGACGGAGATATTCACCGAGCGCTGCCGTTGCAATGAATAAAAGGACAACTGTGATGTAGTTGACAGCACCTAGCTGTCGAACGGTACCGTCACAATCGTTCTTGAGAGCCACTCGAAGAACTTCTCCATTCTCAGTTTCAATATCACCACATCGATTGTACATGAGCTCATCGATGCTGGTGCCTCTGGTTTTGGCAGTCGGAGAAGTGCAGTTGCAATCAGGACAAGGAACCCACGCTGCGAAAATGTAAGACACAAAGTGCCAACGAATGGTTGCAAGAGCAATGCCAAGTCCAATACTTACGTGTATTTGTACAAATTGCCGAACCAATTGTTGGCTTGTTGGTAATTAAGTCTCGGTATGTCGCTGGCAAATACTGATCACTTGCGAAGTAATTGATATTGTAGACACTTATCAGACCAAGTACGAAAGTCACAAAGGCGATCGCCCGCAGAGTCGAAAAATAGAGCCCGATCCCAAGACCAAAGTCCCCAAGCTGAGCATGAGGAGTGAATATTGGGGAATATAATGCTGTCTTGACATCGTTCTCGCCAGGTTCGGCCTTCTCCAGCTTCTTGTTGCCTTTTTGAAATTTACGGACGATCCTTCGGCAAATGTTCTTCTTTGTTTTTGGTTTATCTTCCACGATGTACCGATCCAGGGATACATGTTCAAAGTAGGCCCATGCCTTTTCCAGTGATGGTGGATCACTATTGATTTTTTCGAACAGATTTTCTTCCTCGGCCATCTGTTCATCATTACCGGTGGATGTTTTCTCCTGTTCGCTTTGTTCTCCAGTTCCCGGATTGTACCATTTTGAGTTGATCAAGGTAAGGGCGATTCGACGTCCGAACGTCATCTCATTCCTCTCATCTTGAAGAAAGTCAATAGGAGCGGGCTGTTCTTGAAAAGTCATGTATTTCGACTTTGCTTTGTTCTGTGTGGCTTCGGGAACAGCTTCATCGACGTTGAACTCACCCTGGATCTCTGTGAGCTTACCTGTCATTAGGACAGATGCAGCGCCTGGGGACATAGTCTCCTTCATCATAGGGGAGAGACACTCCTGTTGTAACCTTTCGTTGTGCGACACGCTGGTTGCGTTTTGAACTCCTTGATCCTCGAACACACAACTGGGTTGGGTGTTGGGTTGCGTCCGATAAATGCCACCCATTTATTGTACTTGTATGATACCTGGTACGCACTACCGGTACCTACTACCGGGACCTGGTTCCAGTATCTGCTACCTGGGTACGCTTAGGACCTATGGTAGGTTATGGGCAGGGTAAAACGACGGTGGCTTTATTTATCCATAGACCGAGGTCAAAAGTACATATCACCAAGAAATGAGATTTGCGATTAGACCACATGACTTGTTTTGGGTAGGATGTCCTTTGATAATGGCTCGACCTTGTGTATTTGTAGTCACAATCGCTGCAACAACAAGACAATTTTTTGGGCCCGAATCTACCGGTACTTGTAGAAGCGGTCATTTTTTTCAGTGTTGTAAAACACGACTGATAAAAATGTATGAAAAGGAGCATGGTATTCTAGTATACAATATGCACGATAATGCAACTATGGAATTGTTGTCACGGTGGAAACTATATAGATAGAAGACCAAGACCATTTCCATTCACTTTCAATCCTGAACATTTACATCAGCATTCATCATCACCGGTAGAAGATGAAGGATGTGGCGTGTCTGATTCAATGGCATCGGAAGATTTGCGCTTGCGAGATTCACGTTTGTTACCACCTGATTTCAGTGAAGTTATATCGCCAACCGCTTCCTCTTCACTCATCAAGTTCGCGATGAAATTCAGTGCATCGTTTTTGGTCATGTGATGAATACTGCTGACCTTATTTTGATGACTGATTCCGTAGCAATTCTTTGCAATAGCTACCAACTCGGGCCGGAACGTACTGGTGATGAATTGAGTGGGACTGTCAGCATTATTGGCTTGTTTGTGGATCAGATTGGCAACGGCCTGGCGATACGTAGAGTCAAGAGCTTGGTCCAGCTCATCAAAGATATAGAAAGGAGCAGGGTCGCAACGTTGGATGGCAAAAATCAATGCAAGAGCAACAAGTGCCTTCTGTCCCCCACTCAGCTGACTCATCATGAAGTTCTCTCCCACTGCTGAGAAGCGTACCTTAATGCCAATGCCACGATAACGGCTGACATCAGGAACATCTGAGTCGACTTTCATCGGTACCGTTGATGGGCTCTCATCGTCGCTTCCAACCTCGTCGTCAGTGTCACGAGATACACCTTCGTCCACATCATCTAGGGAAGTACGAATAATAAGCTCACCCGCTCCAAACGGGACAAGTTCTTTAAATACTTCTGAAAAGTGCTTGCTCACGCCGCGGAATGTACGGTTGATGGCGTCATCCTTCTTGCGGTCTAGGTTCTCGACAAGCTCTCTTACTTTCTCAGCACCTTTGTCCAATTCTTGTTTCCTTTCGATTAGCTGCTCCCGTTGTTCACTGAAATTCACATACTGATCAAATGCCTTCTTGTTGACGTTTGAGTACTTTTTGGCTTTTTTGTTCACGCGTTCCAACTCTTTTTCCAACTCGGCAATGGATTTGTCTTCGTACGTCTTCAATTCGGAGACAGGGGGCAGGGAACCGAGTTCCTGGATTTTCCTCATGTAGCTATCACGTTTGGCGACATTCATGGATTTCTGCAACAACGGGAGATGATCATTGGTTCGTCAACGAAGGGCCATGACGAAATCGAACGAACCGACAAAATCAAAAAGACTCACCTTACTCATTAGCTTTTCAGAGTGCTCGGAGGCTTCGTCCAGAAGTTTTGAATTCTTCATATCCTCCCCTTTGAGTCGATCTAATTCATGCTTGACTGATCGGAGCTCTGCCTTAAACTGCTCGTCAACTTTGCGGCAATCCTCTAGGCGCTGGTCTACTGTTGTTACGTCTCGAGTTGCCTGTACCAAGTTTTGTCGACAATCTTCTAATTCTCGTTTCCTCTGGTCTTGTAACATTTCTGACGAAGTCGCCAGAATAGCATGATCGTCCTCGCGGTGAATTTGCGTGAGCTCTTGACGCCGCTTCAGTAGATTATCCTCCAAAACAGACTCCATTCGTTGGCGTTCATCTCGCAGAACTTCGACAAGTTCCGACTGTTCGAAAATTTTAGACTCGAAAGCCTTGACGTCTTCTCGCAGTTTGTTCAATAGAAATCGATCGTCATCTGTGAGTGCAACAACAAGCTCGGTCCCGATCTCCTCTTCTAAACGCGATATGTCTACAGAAATAGAGTTGATCTCCCTTTCTAGGGGCGGCATTACTTCACCTTCGATTCGTTCAACTTGCCTTTTGATAGAAGTCAAGTGCGAGTTGCGCTCGGCAATCTCTTCTTCAACGGTTCGTACCATCCGCGACAACTGAGTCTGTTTGGTTTGGAGGTGGGAAACATCTTGAGCGATGTTGGTGACATCTTGCTCAGCCTTCTTTGCCTTCGCATCCGCTTGTCGGAATTCTTGATCTAGTTGGCGGAACACCTCTTCGGCCTCTTTTTTGGCTGCATGAGCGCGAAGACGGCTTTTTTGAAGGTCAACGTATCCTCCAGTCAGGGCACCCTTACGAGAGCATAAATCTCCATCGAGAGTGATACAATCCATTTGAACCTTCGCCGCCCATGTTGAGGCGATATCAGCATTTCTCGCCAGCAGCTTCTTTTGGAATACGTGTTCCATGGCCTTCGCGACTTTGGGATTGTATGCGATGCAGGTATCCAACAGTGGAGTAACATCATTCGATGTCGGGTACCGAACATTTTCGTCGATACGGATTTGATTTAATGGCATAAACGTCACACGACCTAGACGCTCACGCTCCAAACGGGTCATGAGAAGAGCCGCAGTGGCATCAGTATCGACAATCACATGAAAGAGCGCATTTTGGGCAGCGGCTTCTACGGCTGTTTGGAACTTTGTGTCTTTAAGGTCCATGTTCTCCATGACCATACCAAAGTACTGTTCTCCGTTTACAAGGCCTTCTTGTTCGACAATCCGAGGCAGAGAACGGATACCCATCGACGTAGCACGGGGCATGGTCTTGCGAAATGCATCGGTGGCTTGTTGAAAGGACTCTCGGGCTTCTTTGGTTCGCGCCTGAAGGCTTTCCACCTCGCGCCAGCTATCCTTGCGCAAATCAATCATCGCAAAGTGATTTTTTGTCTTTTCTTCCAACGTCTTGTACATATTTTGCAACGATTCAGTCTTCTTGACCAAATCGTCCTTCTTCGCACCGATTTCTCGTTCATAGTCCTTAGTGCTACGTCGGAGGTTCCCGAGGGTTTCTTGCTGAGCAGCAAGGTATTCTTCCTTTTCGCGTTGTAAATTTTGCAAGTCTTTGATTTGCTTTCGCAAGGATCGATCGCGGTGTTCCTTTGACGAATATTCTTTTCCTCGTCCCTGTTTGGCATATATCGCATCAGCTTGACGAGTCGCCTTGTCTTTCTCTTGGAGTAAGTCCTGAAGTGCCGATTGTGCTTGCTTCAAGTTGGCATCCTTCTCGTCCAGTTCCTTTCGGGTTTGCTTGATCTTGTCTTCTAGATTCTCCAGTTCAGCTTGCGTGCGAAGCAATGTCTCTTCGCCTAACTGCACTTGTTCTTGCAGTTCCTGAACCTGTAAATCCAGCTTTGCTCTCAAAGTTACCATGCGGGTTTTATCTTCTTCCAAGTTTTGCAACTGCACTCGATTTCTTTTCAATGCTTGGCCCTTTACTTTGAGACGACCTTCTGCATTCAAAATTTGGTCGTGTGTATCCTTGGCATGCTCATGGATCTCGGCGGTAGACCGCAAGTGCTCGGCGCGTTCGTGCTCCAGGTGATCTAGAATATGGCGCGACTTTCGAAGTTCCTTATCGTATAACGTGTATTCCAGTGCTTTACGAGTTCTGTCGCATTGTTGATAGGCAATAAGTTCCTCTTTCTCCCCTTTAAGTTCATTGAGACGCTGGTCAATGTCTTGAAGAATCTCATTGATTTTCTTAATCGATTGCTCATTTTCTGACATTTTGAGAAGAGACTCGGCCTTCTTGTCTTCATAAAGGGTCGTTCCGGCCACTTCTTGAAGCAATGCCAAACGTTGCTTATCACTCATCAGACAGAGAGTTTGAATCTTGCCCTGTTGAACCATGAAGTAGGGATTCGACTTGGAGAATCCCGCGCCTTCGAGCAAACTCTGAACTTCTTGCTTCGTCGCTCGCTTGCGCTGCAAAAAGAATTCATCCTTTTTGGCACCCACGGTCCGGCGAAGCACAACTTCGTCGGAATTCTCCAGGGAGAAACGGTTGTCAGAGTTGTCAAACACAATTTCTACAAATGCGTTCACGGCTGCACTTCCACTGCCTTCGTGTAGCAGGGCTTGGCGCTCTTCCTGTAGCAGACGGAGATCATATGTGAGGAATGTCACAACCAAGCGTAAGTCATACGACACCATAATCATTCGTACCGTTCGCAGTGTTGAAAACCGAGGTGCTAGCAAGACAAATTGAATGGCATCAAATAGGTTGGACTTCCCGCTGCCGTTGCGTCCGACTACGCAGTTCGTTGTCGCCGAGAACGGGTAGATTTCGGGCTGTTGCCTGAACGAGCGGAAATTCGAAATGGTTATTTGTTTGATGTGCATTCTTGCAGCTTGCGATAGAAACTGGTCCGGATGTTTTTGGTTATCTACCCCTTTGAGCGATAGATATCTTCAGAAAATGACAACCCAGTGTTCAGGGACCTTGCAAATGGTACGATGTTTGGTTATCAGTTTTTGCCGCCGACGAGGGCAAGCATTGGGTTCTCACAAGCTAAAGTACCAGGTACCGGTACTACCAAACCAGAGTGCGCCAATTTTGGAAGGATCACAATCATGCCGTGTCAAAAAAAACACTAAGTAAGTACAAAATTATTGCGAACGTACCAGCGTACCTGGTACAAGATACTCTCGGTAGGTACGCACCCACGGGGTTGCTGGGGTATTATAGGGGTTATGAGGCTGTTCGGCGTGCCACCGATCGATCCTCCAAGCTCCAAACAAGATGTGGTAGCGTGCAAGGATTTAGTACAATGTACATGTTGGCCCTCTTGTTGATCTACCAGTTTTCTCTCATAGTCGCATCGAAGAATTCCAACCATGTCATTATCTTGTGAGTTGTCGGGAGAGCCCATTGCCACTAGCAAGGAAACAATTGTGGCAACGCCATCGGGTCGAATTTGCATCAAACGCCTACTGTTGCAAAAATTAACGGAAAATGGTGGTATGGACCCTTTTGAAACCATTCGAGAACGACCACTATCGGAAGATCAACTTATCGAACTTAAAATCAGCAACTTGGTAGTACCACCGCGTCCTCAAGCTACGTCGTTACCAAATCTCTTGTCCATGATTCAAAGCGAATATGATGCTTTGGTATTGGAGTTGTTTGAAACCCGCAAAGCATTAGAGGATACTCGTCGAGAATTGAGTCAGGCCCTTTATCAAAATGACGCAGCAGTACGTGTTGTGGCGCGACTTGCCATGGAAAAAGATGCGATACAGCACGAGTTGGAACGATGGAACGCCAGCGTGGGGGCGGCATCAAAGGAACCCAAGGACGACGAACCAGAGACCAAGCGAAGAAAAGTAGAACTTGTCGATACCCCCCTCTCGAACGACTTACCAGAAAAGGACTTGACGGAAATGGTGGACACATGGAAAAAGCTGCATTCGCAACGCAAACCAATGCTCAAGGCGGCAGCCGCAAGTGCACCTCCGCGTGAGACAATTGCCTCGTACACCAAAACAGCAACCAAGAATTGGCATAAATCAACGTGTCGAAATGTCCTTTGTATGACCAGGTATGGAGATCTTTTAGCAACCGCTGCCGATGATAACCAAGTGGTTGTTTATTCGTCTGAAGACGAAATCGTCAAGTTGACGTTTATGACAAAAGACCTGCCCACTTGTTTGGATATCTATGAATCAGTGATTGTTGTGGGTGACAGCAAAGGGCATGTGGTTGCGTACTCGGTTGAAGATGGCTCAACACTCGGTGAAATAACACTCACGGATATCCAGATGGTGAATGTCAAGGTACATCCCACCACCAAGCATGTCTGCATTGTCAGTTCGGATGGACGAGTTTTGGTTTGCGTGCTTGGAGATGGCAATCTATCCATCTTGGCAGAATTCAAAGGTGACAAACCGGTAGAGTACACGTGCGGTGCAGTGCATCCAGATGGCCTCTTGTATGCTGCCGGAACCAGAACGGGTGAAATTCACATGTGGGACTTTAAGAATAGAAATTTGGCAAGCACAATGAAGGTACGTTTGATTTTCTTATGCGCAGGCATGGTTTTTAATCTCTGTAATACCAACGACAATGAATTCACCTCATTCAGGATGGAGACGACTCAGTAACAACAATATCCTTTTCGGATAACGGATACCACCTAGCAACTGGACATGCATCTGCGAAAGCACGATTCTGGGACTTGAGAAAACAGGAGATCATCGCTACCATGAACGAGGATGGATCATTGTTACAATCTATTTCGAGCATCGTCTATGATGCAAGTGGGAAGTACGCAGCCTTTGGAGGCCGAGGTGGTTTGGTTGTAACTACTGTCAAGGATTGGGGTACCACGGTGAGGATCGAAATGGACAATCCTGTTTCGGGGATAGGGTGGACTAAACGGGGTATTGCTTGTTGCAATGAGAAAGAGCAGGTCATTTCTTTCTACGGGTCGTCCTCGTAACACTCGCGAGTTACTTACAGTTTAGTGGACTGTTTTCCTACGAAAGCCTCCTTTTAAGCATAGGCATTGGAAGACGCCCTCGTCACTAGAACTGCCGGTAGTTTTGATTTTTATAGATTTGCCTCTCCGTGTTGGTTCATACTAACGTTAGTAGTTGCTACTGGTACATGTACCTTGGTAGGTAGGGCCCCCCCCGGTGCGATCGTACCTGGTACGTTAGTACACTAAAGTTGTGCTACGTAGGAGCATACCAGGTATCGTATCTTGCATCAGACAGGACGTTTGAGTCATGTATGACGTCACCATTCACCAGATCTTTTCTCCTAGAAACACGTCACAAGATTGGAGTGCGCAGGTTGCAGGATTGCAGTTCGAATTCTGTGAGTCGCCATCTGCCATGCCATGCTAAGTCGTGTCGTGAATCACGGCGTACGGGTTACATTGGTGACTACCGGTAAAGAGAGCGATGAGGTGGAACTCTACCGAGCGCTTCTGCAGAAGCCTCTCGAATGTTTTGCAATGACTTCATTTTCTTGAGTGAAAAAAAAGAGATGAAGTTGACAGCTGTTGCGGTAGCCGCTTTCTTGACCGAGGCCAAATGTGGTCTCTTTGTGAGTGCATTTACTGCAAGTTCGCTATACCACCGTTCTGCGTTGCTGACCCCGATAAGCAGTAATAAGATCGTTGCTGTCGGTCGATTCGATTTTCAACAATGGATGGCCGCAGGTGGACAAAACTATCTGGAGGACGATGAGGACGATGATGAGGAAGACGAAGATGATGATGAAGAAGATGAAGATGAACTCGTGGCATCTCGTTATTCTGGTGCTAAGTCTCCTTTCACGGGTCTCAAGTTAGATCCTTGGGATCCAAATCCTCTCATCAAGCCACGACCAAGCCGTTACTTCAAGGACAAAGAAGAAATGATCGCCGATGATCAACTTGTCCAAACTATGAGTGCAGACGAGCGTAAGGAGAACCTTGCTGTCATGCGACAAATTCGCAAGTCTGATTTGCCAGATCTTCGAATGCGCAAAGACCACGCTGGCTGGGTAGAGGCCAACAATGACTTGAAACGAAGATACGCGAGAGATCCCTGGTTTGGCATCAATGAGCGATTGCGGGATGCCATTCAGCTCGGGGAGCCACAAGAGAAGATTGACTATCTGAAGGGACTTTCAGCCAAGCTGGGAGGACCTCCCGAAGGCATAGAGGTTGGCGTTAAAGGGTATGCTGTTCACACAGAAATCTACGACATTGGTATTTCGGCCAGTCGTGCGTCCGGCATTCTGGAACGAGAGATCCGGATGGATCGTGCGGTACGAGGAAGAGCTATGATGGCTGAGCGACGTAAGAATCTGGAAAAGGCACAGCAACAGTATGAGGAGGATATGCGATTCCCTGGCCTCAGAGAGGATAAAGAAGCAAAGGAGCGACGAGAACGTACGATGCGACGATTGATGGGAGAAATCGAAGAGGACAATAAGAAGAAGAGAGAACGTGCTAAGGATATTCTCGGCAAGTTACCAGAACCACCTGAGTCCCGCACCAAGGCGATGGAAAAGGCTCTCCAAGAGGCCCGTGAAGAGGTGAAGAAAATTCGCCGAGCCAAGCTGGGCAAGGATCCCGAGGGTGATGACACTAAGAGCGCTGGGGTTTCTTCCGGATCCAGTGCGGCACGGGCACGAGAGGCCGCGGCAGCTGAGGCCGCGGGAGGTCGTCCTCGATTACCCGGCGACGACGATGTGACGCGTGGAGAAATCGACTTCCCCGTAAAACCGTCTTCGTCTGCAACGACGGGACCACTTCTTGTGGAGGTTTCATCGGTTTACAACAAGGAGCAATCTGATCCACCAATGAGAAAGCATTGTTTCCAGTATACCATCCGCATAACCAACAACTCTCCTACTGACACTATCCAATTGTTGGGTCGCCGTTTCGAAATCCAAACAGTTGGATCGTCGATGAAGGATATTGTCCAAGGTGAAGGAGTAACTGGACGAACACCTGTATTGAAACCAGGAGAAACATTTGAGTACACGTCCACTGCCCCTCTGTCGGTCCGCCCAATTGGAACTACTGTAATTGCAGCTCGTATGCGTGGAGAGTATAGATACGTCACATTGGCGCAGGGACAAGAAACGGCATCAGAAGAGCAAATCAAGTCTGGTGGAGAATCTACCGCGGAATTGGAGACTTTCCATTTTGTCTTCCCAGAAGATCAACGAGTCAAACCATTCCGTGCTGAAGATGAAGAGGAGGACGAAGATGACGATGATGAGGAGGACGAGGTTGCTGCTAAGTCCAAGTCTGCTCCAGCCTCCGCGCCTAGACCGGCATCTACCCCATCCGCGACTCCAGCTTCTACACTCCCTGGAGATGAAGATATGAAGACCGGAAATGTTTCTCCTCCATTTATGGACAGCTCCGAAACTGTGTCCGAGAACGTCAAAGTAGCTGTCACTTCGTCGTACCGCCCAGAGCGGTCGGATACTGGATTGGACAAGCACTGCTTCGCCTACAACATTCGTATCACGAATGAGTCCAAGCAACCCATACAACTTGTGTCCCGCCGTTTCGAAATCCAAACAATTGGCAGCGAGAACAAAGATGTTGTACAAGGACCCGGTGTTACCGGCCGACAACCCATCCTCAAACCAGGAGAATCCTTCGAATATACAAGCACTGCTCCACTTAGCGTGAAGCCCATGCTTGACAAAACGCCTGTCGTGGCAAGAATGCAAGGAGAATATAACTTTGTCGTCTTGGGGGATGACGGTACTACGCCGCTCAGCTCGACGCCACTGCAGGCGAAGTTGGGAATGTTTCACTTCATTCTTCCTGCCTTGGCCGGCTAAATTCATTTCTTTGATAATTAAACGTCTCGCATTCTAGTACACACAAGATTTCGATTCAAGTAGTTTGCGAATCCTTAGCTATATTAGTGCTAACTGGCGTTCCAATGCTTCTTTCTCATCGTGTAACTTTTCCAATTCTTTGGTGAGCTCCACAACTTTGATTTCTGCAACGATGGCCCTTTCTTCGGCAGCTAATCGCAAGGCTTCCGATTCAGCGAGGACACGGCCAATGTCGACTTTGGAGAGGACATTACCAATAGATTTTCGCAAATCTGTCCATTCCACTGCAACAAGTCGGCAAAGTTGAGGGAAAACTGAAATTGCCACAACATCCGCGCCTTCCACTTCTTGCAAGACATGGCAAACAATGAGGCAAGCTTGGACGTCCACGTCGTTCAACAACGTGCTGCTCTGGTTGGGGTCTTGATCAACAGCCGAAATAGTCGCGGTCAACACTTGATCCGAGATTACTTTCAAGTTTCGGTTTTTCGGATCCACTTTACAAACACCAGTGAAACAAGCGGTAAATAGTTGAAGCATGTCATCGCGGCGGGATGGAGAATCTGTGGCTAATTCGAGGCATTTCGATGCACATGATAACAAAATCACACTTATTTCGTCACGTCGTCGAAGAGGGGTCGAATCCGACACTGCAGCTACAACATTGATCAAATCCGCAGAATGTGGAATAGATAACTCAGAGCCCTGCATCTTGGGTATCAACATGTGATTTAATGTCATGGTGATCTTGCCCCATAACGACTCCAGCCACTTGACCTTTGATGGAGATAATTTCTTTGACTTCATTTGCAACTCTTTTGCACCAGCTAATCCGTGAGCGATCAAAGAAGCCAAGAGTTTGTACGACGTGTCATGTCCATACGACAGGAAGTTGCGGGAGTCGTCAAGGAATGTTGTCAACATGCGCAATAAAACAAGAACTTTTGTCTCACTTGAGAGGGTATCTTTCACGAACTCTTCATGAATGACTGTGGACGCATCATTCGCAAGAATGTCCACCCCCGTCTTGGCTTTTCCATTTTCGTCACGTTCCAAGAAGAAGGTATCCCCAGCAAGCTCGGTTAATGTCAAAAATGCTTCAGGAGATCCATCCGAGGCCATTGTACGTAGTATGTCTAGACAGGACTTCTGTGCCTGAGATAGGAAACGGGCGTCGGGACTGCTTGTCGATCTCACGGCTACAGTTGCAATGATTTGACCGAAACGAGACACCAGAGGATCACCTTCACCGGCCTTGGGACGTCGCACACATAGAAGTTTTTCAAAGTCTTCAAGGCCTTCAAAACTACTGTCCTCAGAGAATTCATCGTTCTTGCAACAGTCATATAGTCTCCCCATGTCTTCTGCGAATTTACCCAATACTTGCAATTGCGTTGGCTCTAACGTGTGATGTAATCCTGACTCATGATGATTGGATGAGTCGTTCTCCAGATGTTCGCGAAAAGAGTCCAATACATCAAAGGCGTCCAAAAACAAGTTCTCGCGCCAAGTTTCCGTGAGAACAGAATGAAAGCGGTGATTGGTCCCCTTGTTGGTGTTTTCGCTTTTCTCTGGTGTTCGAACACTACGCAGTGCACCATTGACAACTTCCATGTTCGTACCTACTCGTGCAGGTGGTATAGCTGCTTGTATCCCTTGTTTGCAGGATACTTGCGCACAAAGTACAAGCAATTCTGATCCAACTGTACGTAATTCAAGAGTGTCCCGTCCCCCGACTTGAATCGATGCATCAAATGCACAACCAAGAACTTTATTCCAAGCCTCGTCAAACCACGGAGATCCATCTTGTTTTGTGGCCATGTCCATGCCATCTTCCGTTGTCAAAAGGAGTTTTACAAAAAAAATTCTTAGCATCCTACAAAGCCCTCGCAGGACTAATGACTGGGTCGTTATCCATTGCTTCCCAGCGGAATCACGAGAATGGTGGACAGAAACAATATACCTGGAGTTTCGTGAACCCGTATTCTTCCGCGAAGGAGTGGCGTCCAAATCCATGCCTACAGTGACCTTATCGTACACGGCCAGGACCATATCGCACAGACAAGAACGCCACTGGTCATTCGAGAATAGCTGCCCGCGTCCAGCGATGCATGAGAAAAGTGTGTTAACTGAGCAGTTTCGAACTTCTGCCCGTGTATCTGTACAGAGCACTACGAGTTTGGACAGGGCAAGCTGTCACAGGGTGAGAGTAAGGACCGCAAGGTGGGTTCCGAGACGTTCTATCACAGAACTACTTACATCAATGGATGTTGTGCCGGAATCTTGGTCTGCGATATTCCAAAGTAGCCCGATGGCGGTCAATGAAGTATTCACGTCATGATGCGAAGAACCAAACGAATAGCAACAATCTAGGAGCGATGTCCGAGCAGCAGTAGATGGATCTGTCAATGCAGCAAAGTCGTCAACAATTAGCTTCAGACACCTGAAACCAATCAAACACGAAGTTGACCATTCTGCCGAAGAACGAGGTTCCGTGGGAAGCGATGCAACAGCTTCTATCACTGTAGTCCACGCGTCATTATCAAAGTCGTGGCCGCAACTCTCCAAAATGGCATGCAATGCCTCTATTCCAGCTTCAGCCACGACCGCGGACTTAACATGCCGTACGCACTCGCATAGTGGGGCCAGTAGTGTTTCTTGTGATATTACAGTCTTCTGTTGAATTTTTGTTGGGACTTTTTCGACTGCCAGGTATTGATTCTGTCGAGGATCTGAGTACATCATTCTTCCCGGTCCCCTAAAGGCGGCTGGAGAGTCTTCATCGCCTGCGATACGTGACATGATGAGCATGGCTATTGCATCCATTGCAAAGAATCGCACGGTTGGTACATCAGACGCCAACCCACACAAACTGCGGTAAATCGTGGCTCCGCAGCTACTGCTACGAAATTCGTTGGTCATTGCCACATCCACTAGGAGATAAAATGTAAAGGGAACTTGATGAAAACGCATGGGATGCTTGGACTCGGCGATGCGGTGTGCAAACTCGGCTTGATAGTCATGTGAGTAGGTATTTTTCGTGCGCTCGGCAAGAGGGACGTCCTCTTGTTGATTACCATTGGTGTCGCTCGACCCTCGATAGATTACTCGAGCTCCAATACTCATGAGCGTTTTGCCTATCGTGTCTTTCTCGTCTTTGGAATTGCCGTCCATGGATTTACTCGGTACCAATAACAGTTCATTGCCACCAAGGGGACTTGTGATAAGGTTGGGTGCCTGCTCATGTTGTGACACTTCCTTCAATCCTTCCACAAAGTACGATAGAGCCTCGTCGGATAGGCACGTAGAAAAGGCAGCAAATCTGGAGTACACGGCTGAAATACTCAACGCACCGACGTAGGCACTATCCGATAGATGAGGGGAAGCAATTGGAAGAACTGATAACTCTTGGAATGTCTGCAAGACAATGGACCATTCCGGCCCGATGCTGTCATAGAATCTATGAATCATGTTTACCAGACAGATCAATGCTGCAATGTTGTGATCTCGGAGGAGGCAAGTAGGATCATGTGTGCCCCATTGGGGCAAGGAGAGTTTGCAGAGACTCGTCAGTAACGCTCTTCGTATTAGAGAACGTTTCAATGATATTTTGGCAAGCGAAAAATATCCTTCTAGTGCTCGTTTGACAATGGTTCCGCTGGCTGGAAATCGTTTTAGATAGTGCTGCAATACCGCCAAGGATGGTGCAAAAGCTTGTTCTAGGACCTCCTCCTCGAGTAGTTCAATCATTTTCAACATGGTGTTGAAACCTGTCCATACAGCTTCTCCTAGCACGTAGGTATCTTCTTTTGTCTTGCCCTTTTTCCATAAGTCTATCGAAGTTAATGATTCGGCATCGTAGGCCAAGGGTTGTTCTTTCTTGCGGCAGGCAAGTACTACAAGATTCATGTGATCTTCACAGCTTGCTCCTATGGTACAAAAGTCGCTCGTTGCCTCCAAGAGTTGTGATAATACTGCCGTATGCATCCATATTGGTCGAATGGATTTGTCGTGAATCAGGGTTTTGAGTGTATCAATGGAGAGAGCTACCTTCCACAATAATGTCGGAGGTATCCCACGCAGTGTGTCGATGGAAGCCGTGGATGGCAGTAATGCCTTATTGTGAACCTTGTATATGTAGCCATCTTCAAAGTCCACTTGTTTTCGTAATGACTCGGTCGCTTGATGTATCGGTTGTATTAGAAGAAAAATCGATTCTCGACATTCTACTGGCCATTCATTGGTGTGAGTACTCAATATTGCCAAGACGAATTGCAAAAGGCCAAGATATTCCAATGGGAGTGTGGATGTGTCATTGGATTGTTTCTGAAAAATCTGGACGACAATGCCAAAGGTTTTTTGTCCGACTGGTAGAAAGAGGGACGGTGCTTCACGCAAAAGTGTAGTCAACAAGTCCAAACTCAGTGCCGGAGAAGGTGTTTGTGCGGCATCTTTTTCCCCCAGCCGACAATGCGAAAAGGCGCCCTTTAGATGGGACTGACTCTTTTTGGATGATGATGACGATGATGATGATGATGACAACGTAACTGCAGATCGAGGAACCCCCAAGGCACAGGTTAGCAAATCCTCCCACGTAGCAATTGCCAAGTCTCTGGCAGTATCATCCTTGACAAGGAGCGAAAGGACTTGTGGTAATGTTGAATGAGCTGCTTGTCGAACTGTTTGTCTGGAGGGTAAATAGAGTAGGCAGCATATACTAACCGACTGTATCCATTGCTCGGTAGTCACTGGTAAGTCGCGGAGTTCCAGTAACTGCAAGAGACAACTCAGGATGTCCAAGGCTAGCTTTTCCAAATCCTTGGCGTTTAAATGCCCTGAACCTGCCTGACCGTGTGAGGATGAAACAGCTGTTTTGTTGGAAATGACGTTGGTCATTGTCGTCGTCGACGAAGAAGATAGGAAACTCCCAAGCCATGATCCCGTCGATTGCGATGCTGAGTTTGAATGTGACCCACTTGTGGAATCTACTCCATGAGCCATATTTAGAGAACCCCCTCCTGGTGATACCCCTGTAGAGTTGGTATCCTTGGTGGAATAACTAACCACCACTTGAGCTTGGATCATCCAAACTCGGACCAAATTCATTCCATCCCCAGGACATACGGCGTTGGCCTCCATCAATGTTTTCATGGCTTTAAATGTTGTGTCCAAAAGTTTTGGTGATGCGTTGGGATAATTTGCGGCTAGTAGAAATGGGTGCAGTAAGTCACTACTTCGAAACATGGTCGTGTCGGGATGCTTTTCCCCATCGGCGGCGGCTTTCCGAACCGCGCTAACATAATTGTTTTGTAAGGTCCGAAGCTTGAGTATTGCTCGTTCCGATGCCTCCTTGACACCTTGAGAGATGAAAAGAAGAGGGAAATTATTAGAACAAGGTACCTGTATTTCATTCTATTCCTCGCAAACTCTCAAGGAAACGTACCTGGGTGTTTCTTCCGCGCCTCGGCTCCAAGGTCGCGAAGATAATCCTCCAGTTGGACCACGAAGTTCATTATGGATACTTCGGAGACACTCAATGCCTGATTATTCCTCACACAGAAGGCACTGTATGTTTTAAAGTACTAACGTTGGTATATGGTTGGACTGCGAGACCAATTTGCATAATAAGAATCCCTGGTTCATGGTACATGTATCATACATGGTGTTGCCATGATCGCCTCGGTCCTGTATCGGGGGAAGTGGATTGTTCCCTCTCCTTGCGGTACTGCCCCCAAGTTTTTGTTTTCTCTTATTCGAATGGTTCCATCGCCTACCCCATGACGCACGACTAACGACTCATCCCCGTCATGACGAAAAGATACCCTATTTCTGTGCTGAAATGTGTGGAGAGGACAAATCATTCGGCACTCTGGTAGCACACCGAGGTACGAACCTGGGACCGGAACCAGATGGTGACCATCAGCCAATCACGAGAGTAACATGGTAATCGACTACGTGCGTGTTTCGATAGTTGACCTTGACTTCTCGTTATTCGTTATTTCTTTCCCGGACCATTCTACGGGAGCTTGGCTACCGGTACATCCTACCGGTACAAGTAGCGATTGCCAGGACAAGGCCGTATCGTCCCACATCACTCATCACTTTCACTCAACGCCTGTGCTGAGATTCCGTTCCTTGTTTGTTGTTGCATTCACGATATCGGTACAAGTGTACTTTTTCTTAGACTGGCCGCGATTGACATGATATCAAAAACGGATAGAAACGTAGGTAAAGGAATACAGATGAGCATCGACGAGGAGGAAATCTGTAAAGGGAGACGTGGACTTATGAGTCGTATGGATGGAGCGATTAGACCCGAGCCACCGGTAGGAAGCCACAGCGGCTCTGGAATGGTACTGGTACATCCACCGTCGTTTGAAGCGACGAGTTCTCCTACCAACGTTCCTGTGACTCAGCAGTTCTCGCTGATCCCCCTGCATCCCGCCGCGAAGCGAACGAAACTTGATACCAAGCAACTTCCAATTGTGATGGGAAGAACGAATTTAGCAGCATGGTGGTGGAAATCATGTCCCTGTCAACATTATTGTCGTCTCCATTGCCGTCCAGTCGCTCAAAATATCCGAAGTCTTTCCAAGGTTATGGTACAAGTTGATACGGCAGGTCGAGTACATGTTGTGGGAAAGAACCCTCACTTAATAACAATCACGCCAGACCGAGGAGACAACATTTTGCAACTGAATGATATAATTAGCATCGGTAGACGAGACCGAGAACCATGGATGAGGTTCCAGGTTATTGGAAAACCTGAAGGAAATGAACCCGTGGCCGCTTGTGCTCGTCGTCGCTCATCAGGAACCTCCAGAATCGACAAGGCAGCACCTCCCAATCACGAATGGGTCGGACCTCACCCGCCTGTTCCACCATCATGTCTAGTAGCTCCTCCTTCGACTTTGCGACACTTGCAAAACAAGGACAACCATAGGTCTGGCGAGATGGCTCTGTCAAACCGAAAAATCATTTTGAATCTCCCCAGAAACTTGGATAACTCCACCACTCCACCGGAATGGATTACCACCAATACACGCAAACGCAATACTAGCCTCATTGCAACATCCAATAACTCACCATCGTTGGAGAGAATACAAGAATTTCAGCCGTCGCGTCAAGTCAATTCCAGAACCAACGTTGCGAGAACGTCCCCTTCAAAGTATCCGCCCAACCATCCGCAATTGCCTACAACACGAAAACGCCGACGCCAATCTTTGGAATCGCTGGGTGCAAGTTCTCGCCCCAAAAGATCCGGGTACAAAGTGAACCAACAAGGTTCCAGTGATAAAACAAGTGTGGGTACCGGAGCAACACCGCATGATGACAGCAGCAAGCGAGATTACCTTCCCGTTCATTTGGTGTTTCAAGATTATCAAACATCGGCGATACTACTTCATGATAATGAACTGAAACGCAAGTCAGAGTCATTGATCCATCAACATGGCCCCATCATGGATAGTGCCGCGATTCAAGAGGTCACACTACACTCCCCCCGAACCACACTACCTCATGATGGCATGGGAACGGCTCCAAGTTCACTGTCAGTCGCTGCGGGGTTGCCGTCAGTTGCTTACGCCAGTAGACAAGACAAAACACCTCCGCCACAGGAAATTCCATGCCCCATGGCAGTGGAAAGCAAAGTCATCAAATCCACAAGACGATTCCTGTTCATGCCCTCATCCGAGGAACAACTCAGTGTACCTGTTCCTGTGAAGGATAACACAGCGACAGTATTTGCCACATCCAAGGAATCGTGCAATGACGTGGGGGAGGAGTATGAGGCTTCCATGCTTTCCCTACCCCAATGTGCTTCGTCTACTTTGGAAGATGGACAGAAAACTATCCCAGTCGAGTCGAGCCATAAAGATATTGTTGCCGCATCGATGAAAAAAGATGACGAAGATTTAGATGATGAATCCGTGTCATCGCCTCCATCGTGCGATCCAATAATGGACTTGAAGCCATGGCAGGACATGATTCAACATGAGGAGGAGAAGGGCAATGCCAAATCCTTCCGTCATGCTTTGGCAAGTTTAATCGTTGCCAAGAATCAGGATCGTCTGGGTCCCGAAGCAAAACGGGGATTGTTGTGGTTACCACCATTACTAGGGAATGATTTCAAGATCGATCGCCACGGTAGTCGCAGTTAGCGAGGGAGAGGGAGAGACTAGGAAAAGCAAATGTGCTCGTGCTGAGAAATCTCCTTATAATCAGTGGATTTATGTCAGGTCGGACGGCAAATTGCTTGAATTGTCAAGAGATGTCCCCCCTTTCTCATTGATAGGTCGGTTCTACTACCAACTACCTAGTTGATTTAATTTTTGCCCAGCTTTTTTCTCTTGCATTTCGTCCATGTCTGTGATCATCTCAATGTAACGCATTATGGTCCCTCCCAGATTCGCGATTTTCGCTTGCCCTTTTTCAAAACCGTGCCTATCCTTACAGTTAGAATACAGAATCATTTTGATACGGTGTTTATAAAACAGTACAGTACTTCAGAGTATTCGTTTAAAAAAATTGGGGTGAAGAAAAAAAAATCTAAAGCCAAGCCAAGGTGACTGGGCAAAAAATGGTATAGTTTTGCCATCACTCGACTTTGCCACCAAAAGCATAGCGATATGGGGTCTACACCGATTCGCATTTTTTGGTATCCCATTCGTCGTCGTCGTCGTTGAAAATCTCATGCATTGGTGGAATGGAACGTGCCACAGCAGAGGCCAGGTTTGGCGGAACCAGAGGTGGTGGTGGAGGCATTGGAGTACCAGCAGCCGGCAGCCCCATTTCTTCGAAAATGGAGAGACCACGAGTATACATGGTTCGTTGAAAGGCCTGGGAGGGAGCGGGGGCTTCTGCTACAGCAGCTGCAACTGCAGCATTAGGAATTTCATAATAATGAGGATGCGCCAGAAAGTTTGCCGAGAAGAATGGATTATTGGATGAGGAGGTTGATGCCATGGTAGCTGTAGTGATCATGGCAGGAGGTGGTGGGAGGAGAGAAGGAATTTCATGGAAATGATCCATTGTTGGTGGAAACTCTACGGTCGGGAATGGGGCCGTTGTCGAAGAAGCAGAAAGCGCACTAGAACTGACTTGAGAGTCATCAGAGTGACTGTGAATGCGGCACATGCCGCTGGTCAGTGCTTGCCTTCGGCAACCCTCCATCAGACACGGGACTTTTTTGGCGCCATGACCAATGCAGATCCCCCCTTGAACGGCAACACGTGAGCAGCCAGGTACTTCACATCTCTTTCTCGCCGGACCATGTGTACTGCAGAATCCAGCTTTTTTGACACATTTATCACAGCCAGAGAATCTACAGAGCTTGCGCCTTGCGCCATGGGCAACGCATACGCCTCCTTGCACCACTCGGTTCGGACAACCCAAGACAGTGCAAGGACGTCTTGTCCGCTTTCTTCGTCTTCGCTTTCGTATTCCTTGTGGTTTGTCATTGGAACAAGTACTGGTACTAGAAGAACCACGAGGCGAAGTGGGCATCGACGCAGCAGCAGCAGCTGCCATGGGGGGACTTGGATCTTGCGACCCTTCGAGGAAGCCGAATGCGTTTTCATCGAGAGCAACATGAATCCCTCGAAGGATTGTATCATCTTCGTCCAAGTCTCTCACGTCAAAACCTAGGAATGAAAGCGAATGATCTTGGTCTTCGCCATCATAAGTCAATTTACTGTTACCATTCGTTCCAAAATCAAAAGGTGCACTCATGAATATGGTAGTCATGGGTAGTGTGGAAAACTTGCGATACTTTATAGAAGGCAGCGGCGTTTTCGTCTTGGTCCTGCTGCAATTATGTGCGTTAACTCACTCTGTCGGAAGAGGTCAAACAAGTTGCACTGGCCTTGCGTTTTTGGATTCCGAAAAAATATCGCGAAGTCGGAAGGTCGTGCATGGTGTGACCATGGCGAGACCAGTCTTCAGACCATGGCTATTTAATCCAAGGACCAGTCCGAGTCCAGTCGGCGACTGTAGAGAGACCATAAGAAAACGAAAGTGCACGACACTCGAGCGGATGCCCCTGGGATGTCGGTGACGAGTGAAGGCCAACCGAAGTTCCTGGATGTTCGCAGGACGACATGACCGGAATGTGTCGCAGCTCGCAGGTGCTGCCAATCTCTACAACCGACGGTACCAGGTACGACTTGTATGTACCTGGTCCATGTAGTGGTAAAGGAAACAACAACTTCACCAACTACCGGTACTACCGGTAGTACTGGTCTAATAAACAAAATCGATTTTCTACCGGTAGTGAGCATAACTCCCCTTTTGAGGGATCAGTTCACAGTTACACTATATCACCCTTGGCAAATGGATTTTACCATCTCGTCGTGGCTGGACCGTGGACAACCCACAAAGATTCACAATCAGTCATTGTACCACGAGTGGGTGGAGGAAATCCAAGTAAAATACCGTATGCCTCGACTGCCCTTCACCTACTAGACTTAGCTAGGTGGTCATTGTTAATTGTTACCCTAGCTGTTCATTCCAAAAACTCGCAGGGAGCTGCTTTCGAAGTTACTACGGTAGGTGCTTGATAAATGAAACTACCGGTAGCTACGAAGTACCTGGTACAAGACGAAGTAAGTCTCAATGGAATGACTCCATCGATTAACGTTTTGCGTCTCAGCACACCAACCAGGAAGAGCTCCTAACCAAGGGTCAAAAAATGAAAACAAGGGGCAGAAAATCGGTAGAAGCACCAAATGCTATCAATGAGAGATATACTCTAGATCATATTTCCCCACCAACGACGTTGTCGTCGAATCCCATGGCATTATGGCAACTTCCCGAAGTTCTTTTGTATCAGATTGCTTGCTTTGCCGCACCTCCCACATGTCGCGTAGCCTTTCTTTGTCAGTCGATTGCTCCCTTGTGCAAAAGTGCTTTCAACTCCATTATGAAAGAAGAAGAGAAAAGTGCTGGTCTATGGCAATTGGTTCTGACGGGAGACTATGGGACAGATTCCTACGGTGGGGAACAACAATACCAGCAACAACAGCAGCAGAAACAAAAGAACATGGTAGAACGACGATGTTGCAAGCGCTTGAGACGATGCCCCATCCAACTTGTACGTGATGCTCACCTACGAATCAAGGACAATACAGAGATTGCCTATTTTTACTTGTGGGAACTTTCCTATTCGGTACAAAAGAATAGTTTGACACGACAAAAATTGCTAGGGATCCTCCATGAATATGGACCCAATTTGATGTTGAATCGACGCATGTCCAGTGGCGGTACCTTTCTAGTCGAAGTGTGCCGTTCGAAAAGTAGTACCGCGAATACCATTTTACTCTGTGTGCAAGAACTGGTTCGACGAGGGGCCATGGTAGATTTGGCCACCCATGAATCGGAAAACTCGACTCTGACCGCCCTCTGTGTCGCGGCGGTCCGTGGTATGCCCAAGGTGGTGGAATTTTTATTGTCGCAAGGTGCCTCGAAAGACATTGGATGTTCCGCACGCTTTCGCTTGTTTATCAAGAAAACCAAGTATCTCCGATGTACCAACGCCACACCTTTGGAATTCACGCAACGCATGTTGGATGCCGAAAAGGACGAAGGTGCCACAGATGCCGATGTCAGAGACTTGCGACGATGTATCCAACTCTTGTCCCAAAAATAGACGCCCTACTATAACTGCTGTTACGTATTGGTAAGTGGATGGTATGGAAAATCTCGGCTTGCTCCAGTACACTTTCCATGCAATGGTGCAAAACGCCGGACCCTCGATCAGAGAATGCGATCTAGATACATTGAAGGACCAGGAGGGAGAAGTTGCTCTTTGTTCTCTTTAACAAGGCAGACTACTACTTCTTTGCAGTACAAAGGATGCATTTTTGCATGTTTTCTTGGAGCCTGTGAATTCTGTAGAAAATGTTTCGAGATCGTTTGCAAACCAAAAAGCTTGTGGCTGAATGTTAGGGAAAGTTGCTCGCAGACCAACTGGTACGAAGCCAAAGAGGTTCAACTTGTTCCATTCCTTCGAGTCGTCAGGCTATCAAACCGAGGTGACGATGTGCAGGACGTGATTTGCGCGTTCGTTTCGTTTTCTAAGGGGGCCGCGAACTGCTGTGCTGCCAACATGAGTAATATCTACAAGTTATGGCTTTGGCTAGAGGCTCAGAGATGATGCAAAAATGCGATTGGTCGAAGGAATACAGTACACCTGCAGACTGATAGCCGAGTTAACCAGTTGTCCCAACAACACCATTCGCAATGGAGCAGGCTTGTCAAAATAGCATCCACATGATTTCATATAGCTCGCCCATTATGGTGCAATCGTCATGCCGAAAATCGAGGTGTATATCTGCTAGGCTTCAGCACACATGGACTTGCCACTAGCTCACCCTCAATATAGACTGGAGAAGTCCCTGGAGAAAGTACTCTGATGGCGATGTTGACCAGGAGGAGGGGGGCCGGCGGCATCAACATCTTCCCCCAAGATATTTCCAACTATTTCTGGACTCATTTCTTGGAATAGAGATAATCCTCTGGTATGAGTCGGCTTGCGCGGCCCTTTCTCGGATTTCGTCGTTTCAGGCTTTACTTCTATCTCCTTGCACTGCGTCAGATCACCGGGTGGAGGCACCAAGCCGTCGGTGTGCTTCCGAGTCTGATCATGGTGTTTCTTGCACATTCCAGCAAGAATTGCTTGCTTTGTGCACCCATCCATAGAACAAAGTTTCTTCTTCGCTCCGTGGGCTATGCATCTGCCTCCTTGCACAGCGACTTTTCCACAGCTTTCGTACTCACATCGCTTGCGCGCAGGACCATGAGTACTACAGAGACCTGCTTTCTTCACGTTCTTGTTGCATCCCGGGTGTTTGCACTGTTTTCGCTTCGCACCATGTGAAATACAAAGGCCACCTTGGACCACCCGGTTCGGACAACCTGTTATATTGCATTTGCGTCGCACACGTTTGCTTGTGCCTCCGAGTGCCAACTTGCCTTTCCCATCATCGTCGGTTGATTCACTGTCTGAATGATGTCGATCTTGTTTTGCCGGAACGTTGGTCAAGCCGAAAGCGGGGACAGGGGCACCTGTTGAGGCCTGTAAGTTCTTTAAGAACGTCGCATCAGTATTGTCAAGCCCACCGACGTCGAGGCCAAGGAAAGAAACGGAAGACGAAGTGGCACGATGATGGCCCTTCAAAGGATGGTCAGGGTAATCACCAGGCGCCCCTCCCATAAAAGCAGGCATCGGAGGTGCCCAGGATGAAACTGAGGGTGTTTTACGGTGATGATGAGAATCGATGGCACCGTGGCCATAATCTCCACTTTGTTGACTCGACGTGACGTATATTGGTACTGCTGGTGTAGGACCTACACCACTTCGCCAATGAGAGGAGTGTCCTGGCGGAGGAGCGGTCATTTCAACCTTGTCAGCAGGCAAGTCTTTGCTGGGTGGTTCCTCTCTTGGCCGTTCGAGTCCTGGTTGATGCAACGGTCCTTGTGCCGACGGTTTCGCATAGGGGTCTGGACCCCGAGCGTATTGCACTGGGTAACCACCGACAGGTGCACCAGGAACAGTCCTTTGAAAGCCAGAGTTAGGGGGTGGCCCATAGTAGGAAGGTGGCGGATATGCAGTTTGAGGATAGCCATGTGATGCGTAATACGGTGGGGGCGGTGGTCCTCCCGCATACACATGGGGATGCCCCCTCGGCGAATGTGACGGAGGAGCCCCGGGATTGTGATCATAAGGAACCATTTCGATGGGAGACCGTCTCGCACTGCTTCGCATATGTTCCCAGTGCTCTCTGGCAGCTCTTTCTCCAGCCGCGGATGCGAGCTCCTCACGTGATACATCAACAGCAGCAGTTAGTATATCAAGGCCGGCACTGTCAACTCTTTGATGCTGACGCTCTTGGATGTATGGGCGTCTGTGGACAGTGGCGGAATTACCAATAGAATTGATACGACGATGGGCTTCTGGAGGGTTGGCAGCATCCCCGGATATACCCCGCCGGTGCTTCTGACCCGATGCAGGACCAGGAAGTGGATAGAGTGGGTCATCTCTGTACTGTTCAAAATCATTGGCACTGTCGACAGGGGGATGTTCGGAAGTAAGTTTAGTTGCATCATAAAAGTGCTCTGATAGATTTCTGGAATGGCCTCGCCTTTTGGGTGAAGATCTTGTCTCACCACCCAAGAACGTGGTCTCAGCACCAGGGGCTCTCTCATCGCCCTCTCCCCCGTCATAAGAACGGTTTACAACAAGAATATCGCCATCACGTGTGCTTTCGTATTGCAATCGATTGCGAGGTGTCGTGGAATGCTTTTGCTCTTCTTCCACAGGATCGAACCTATCATCTTCCGCGTTGCGATCTTCATAAGAAGACATCCTTGAACGCTCCGAATGATGGATTATCATGCCACTCGAGGGGCTTGAATGCGGACGATAATGATGGCCGTCCCAATGGGGATACTGGGGGATAGGCTCCAGGTACCGCCTTTCACGGGCAAAGTCGCGCTGAATGCGGAAATTGTGAACGGATCCGAAGGAGTTATCCATAATGCGTGGAACAAATCAAGGCAGGCAATTGGCAAAAGATGAGTCTCCACGTCAAAAAGATGAGATTTCAGGCAACGCACTCCAGAAGAAGGGGCGCGAGGAAATAGATGTGCTTCTCCGGGAAGATGCTTCCTGTCAAATTATGAGCTAAGAAATTTATCCTCGGAGTAGCACACAGACCGACGTGCGTGCAAGGTTCGAAACAAGTATACATTGCCGAAAAGAACATTCCACTTAAGTAAAACTACCATTCATGTCATCCAAGACAAAAACTTCCAAAAAACGGGGGACCTCACCAAAAACTTGATTGCCCTAAAAATGCTACAGGGCCTTACACAAAGAAGAAAGCCATGACAGTCGGAGTATATCGATAACACCCATGAAACACGGATCCGCCCGCCCTCGGTATCACATCGACTCTCAAAATCGAACCAAGAGGTACCGTCGGGGTCGAAATGACGAGATCCTGAAATTACGATATGAGCGAACGGCATCACGATACTCACCTTCGGACAAGGTCGTTTATTTCAACTTCCGAGAAGCAGCGTTTGACTGTGAGTTGATTTTGCCAGCGTCAGGTGGCGTTAGAGCACGTCGACCAATTTTTTTCGTTGGTTTAGTAGGTGGAACGGTAGGCTTCTTCCTATTCCTGGTGGGTCTCGCGAGGCGTTAAACCAAGGTTATCCGATTAGCATGCAACGGATATGAACGGTAAATAGGACATCATTGTGCAGTCGTTGCCGACTCTTTTGTATTTCCATTTGGTACTTATTATACCTGGTACCGTATATACAGTACAACTATACCGATCGAAGTGGTACAAAGGTACCTGGTATAATACGGTACCTGTACATGTACCTGGGTACAAGTATTTGTCCCGCTACAATAAAGTGTTAAATTAGTCGCAAAAAGTACCCAATACTCCGTTGACTAATATCTTTTTGTTGTACATGATCTTTCTTGGTGTATTCTCATAATCCTGAAGCAGTATCCCATCGCTGACGATCAACTCAACGTGTTTATCGTTTTCGTCCATTGACCGCATTAGGTGCAAATGCCAGTCGCGTGATCGCAGCACAAATCACAACATGCGCAGTCCAGCTGCGTTATACCTGTCTCGGACGAGGGAAGGCAATCGGCAACCAATTCATCGAGTGTCGCTTGGTAACAAAGGTCTTCGGGAACACTCCCCACAAATTGGTTCCCGTCTAGCCAGACTTTGGTTAGCTGGGTCATATTTGCTAGTGATGAAGGCAGCGTTCCAGTGAATTCAGCATCGCGGAGTCGAAGGAAAACCAGATCCGAAAGCTGTGCCACGTTTGGACTGAGAGTTCCTGATATTTTGGTGTTGTAAAGATCCAAACGGAAAAGTTGAGAGAGCTGCCAAAGCTCCTCAGGAATTGTTCCACTAAGGGAAGTGCTGTGAAAGCGAAGGTCCGAAATGCCCTTCATGGCTCCGATCTCGGAAGGTAATTGTCCCACAAGTGGCATTCTATGGCTCCAGAACTCTCGGGGAGCTAGTAGGCCTATCTCCGTCGGGATGGTACCGCTCAAGAAATTGCTATGCAAGCGAGCATACGCTGGAGATAGATCAGAATTTGTCAAGTGTTTCATTGATAAACTTCACGGGACTTACTCAGTAAACTCAATTGGCCAAGTTCACTTGGAAATGTTCCCGACAAGATGTTCTCATACACAAAGATTCCTTTCAAATTCAACATACTGCCAAATTCCTTGGGAATGGTACCACTGATTTGGTTGGCTGCGACGTTAAACAGCTGCAAGTTTCTGGCTCTTGCCCATTCCTTCGGGATTGTCCCTGTCAGTTCATTGTAATGCATTTCAAAGTTGAGCAAATGAGGCATGTCGCCATACTCAATTGGCAATGTACCGTGGAATTTGTTCCATGACATGCCTATGCCTTGTAGGAAGGGAAAGTATTTGAACTCAAGGGGGAGTTCCGCTGAAATGTCTTGGCCTGTCAAGTCAATAGTACGCAACTGAAAGAATTCATCACAGAAGAGACCAGCCCAGGAACATTCATGATTTCCGGATAACCACCTGTAAGAGGCAACAGAACGGTACTCCTTTGGAAAGATGTTGACCAGTTTCTGGAACAAACAGAAATCGTCCGTTGAATTCGTCGTGGGAGCATCACAAGACAACCAGTTTCCTTCGTCATGGAACTTGTAGTAGATCACAGCAAGTAGGTATCGCTGTACAAGATTGGCGTCATGCGGAGAGAGTTTCATTGGATCTTCATTGATTAGCCATTCCTTGGCCAGACAATGGGGGCCTTTGGGGTCCTGGAGTACTTCGGAACCGACTATCAATTCGAGTTGTTCGAGAATCCCGTTCGACCCTGGCCGTGTAGGTGTTTCGGTAGGAGCACCGAAAGTGCCATTCTCTTGCTTCTTTTGAGTCAGAAGCCCAACAACCCCAGCAAGCAGAACCACAATCAATGTGCAAGCCAAGAGACTGTATAGTCGAAAGCGTCGGTTTCGATAAATGGGTGGCTTGGATTCGGGATCGTACTCGATAGCGGCTGCGATGAACTTGTGGTCATCCTCTTCTTTGACTGCTACGGCGACAGCGAGTCTTGTTGCACAATCCTCCCCGACTTCTACGTCAGTATTTGCATAACCCGTTTCTCCACCAAGCTTTTGCTCAAGAGCTGAGCAATGACCAGACTTCTGGAGGGCAGCACCGATTGCATCAATAGGAACACCCGTCAACTTGGCGAGAGACTCTCGAGCACTCACCGCTATCAACGCTGATTTGGGTGAGAGAGTCGCTTGTTTCGCGTCATTGGTTTGAGTGGGTTCTCTTTCTTGATTTTCAATCGTAATGCCAGTTTTGTGAGCAATGCGCTCATCCAAGTCCCGTAGCGTCTGTGTCTCAATGATAGGAGCGGGAAATGATTTCTTCCTTGTCTTGGCGGGGCTTGTACTGTTTCGGAACCCTTGATCCCGTTTTCGAGCGACCACTTCGACAGGCGATGCAATCACCCGACCCTTGGAGAGAGCTTGTTCTTCCAGCTCGGAAAGTCCCGTCCGAGCACTCATGGTGGAACTTGTTGAATTCTTCTTTGAGAGGGCTTGAGCGTCCGCGATCTCAACGCGGATGTCAGTCTTGAAGCTGCTTGTCGATTTTGCACTCATCTTCGTTCCAAAGATGTCCTTGGGAGAGGGCATAACGCGATGGCTACCAAGGTCAGCTCGGGCAGCGCGTTCTTGCTCTTTTTCTTTGTCCATGGTGATCTATGTTTGAAACTGGGACCAGAACAGGGGAATGTGAGAAGCTTTCCAATATGAAAGTATTACGGATGGCCCTTGATCAGATCGAAGTCACGAGGATTCTAACGATCAATGACGGAAGCAGTTAGAAATGTGAAATGGTTTTTTGGGATCCTGCAATTGTGGTTACAACATTCAGTCACAGTCAATAAAAATAAAAACAAAACCATCTCAGCTCAATAAACCGGATTTAAGAGTCCCGACGACCTCTGAAAACCATTCGGTTATACATCGCATCGTCGTCGTGGACGCCCTGCGGTACTATTGCCCCAGATATCTGAACTGTGATCCAGAAAGAATTGGAACGGTCTTGGTACGATCGAATTGTTGCCGTGAGCAAACCCTCGAATGGCAGTAAGAGTTTCGAGAGTCACGAATGAGTTACCATATGGGGTATTTGGTCATTTCCCAACGGCAACACGATCCTTCACACGCATGAGGAGTCAACGATTGCCGACAGCAAACAAATGAAACGACGACTAAAAAGACACGGTAGGTACTTACTTTGGATAACTTGATTTATGAGAATGAACAGTTTCCGGGAGTGCAAATCAGAATGGTTTAATCCCACGCATTACTCTCGAAAGTAAATTGTGAACTCTTCAAGGATACCAATGTACCAGTGTAGTGCAAGTAGCGTTTTCGAAATTACCAAAACGCCGTCCGCGGGCTTATCTCAACACCTCTCTTCACCGAACTTGTCGAATTTAAGGGCAACGACGATCCACTCAACTTTTACTTAACGCCTTCATGCCAGGTTGCAAGGGCGACCCGTACGGATTTTTCTTGTACACGTCACTTTCAAGTCTGGCTTTCACCCGACAGGTTTTCCCGAGGCTCACAGCCACAATTCCAACACGCACTGATGACTCTGAGACAAGATTGACACTGAACAAACACTGAACACTCTTTGCTCCTTTATTCTCCTGGACTTGAAAACACTTACGGCAAATGATCTTTCCGAATGGCAGTGATACGTCCGACAAGGTTTCCTAGTAAGGAGTTTTTGACTTTGTTGGCTATGTTGATGACCTCGGATGTATTCTGTTTTATGATTGGCAACAAGAGCAAATTTTTTGCGCAACGGTCGAAAGTTACGAATTCGCTCGGTTTTCGACAGATCTCCCATGTTTGGAAAAATGGGAATAGTGGGCACAGATCCAGCTTCATGACTAATCGCAAAAGCATGAGCAACGACCAAAGTTGGCATGAGAACATTATTTCGTCCCCACAATCTGCTACGGTAAAGAAGATCCAAGCCATTTTATCCAAACGGAAAAAGCGGAGAGAATATGGCCAAACGCTCGTGGAAGGTCCAAGAATGGTTTTTGATCTTCTTGAGAACCCTTTGACAGAAAGTTTGGTTCAACAAGTCCTGATTTCTACGGAAGATTTTACGAAACAGTACCAAGATCGCCTAGGTCAGCTCCGACTGTCGGTTCCCCCTCGCGTCAGTCTGGCAACTCCGCCGATAGTCAAATCTTGTTCAGATACCATGACACCCCAAGGGATTGTGGCACTAGTGGATATACCGTATCTATCACCATTGAGTAACAATCCGACCAAGAGGAATCCCCTCTACCTGGTGCTAGATGGTGTATCAGATCCTGGCAACGTCGGTACATTACTTCGATCATCTCTAGCTGTGGGGCTTGCCGGAGTCATTCTTCTCCCAGAATGCTGCGATGTATGGAATCCAAAAGCCGTACGTAGTGCTATGGGTGCTTCCTTTCAAATACCAATACTCGAAGTTAATAGCTGGGACGAAGCTGTCGAGACGATGACAAACGAGTGGAATGTCAAGCGCATCTATGCCGCAACCATGATGGACGATGACGCGGTCAATGGCAGAACGACGAAAGCTAGTCAGCCTTATTATAGCATTGACTGGCTAGAACACACAAGTGCGTTGGTAATCGGAAGCGAAGGTAACGGTCTCAGTCGAAGTGTTCGCAATGCATTGATCAACCAAGAAGAGACAGCGAACTACGCGGAAAGCCATCAAGTTTTGGCCGTTCATGTACCAATGCAAGCCGGAATTGAAAGTTTGAATGCCGCCATTTGTGGTAGCGTTATTATGTTTGAGTACTTGCGACAATGTGAGCAAACAAAAAAGGACTTGTCGGTGATGTGACTTTCTTGTGCGTAAAAGAATGACACCTCATGTCACTGTCAAGAATGGGCTTTTGAACTACTATCGCTACTGGAATTTTGATATAAATATGGTGGCCAGATATCTGGGATTCATCTCAATGGCCCCAGATAAGCAAACTTCAAGGAGCGTGTGTCAGAGAGTCTTGCCTTGACATAATAGAAACTTTTGGTTCCCGGCGTCTTCTTGCAACGTCGCTCTGTTCTCTGGTTCGGCTCAATCACGCTTAAAATGAAAGGCTTGGAAGTTCAGCACACACTCTGGTAGGGCATATGAGGAACGACATTCGGGATTTAGTGGATAGGATCGTTCGGCAGTTCGCGTTTTCCGTTCGTGGATGGCCTTCCATGGGGCTATTGGTTGGAGATTGATTCGTAAGATGCCATAAGTATTCGATGTGTATGGCTCTGTCGTCGTTTTCTCTCTAATAAATCTGAAAAGGGGACGACTTAATGTGTCCTGTCAGCGTTTCACTCTAATAAATCCGACAGTACCACTACTAATCCCTAGTGTGTTTGGGATGTACACATTGACTGATATTTCGTTCGTCGTCTGTGATTGACTGTTTTAGTTTCCTCGTTGTCACAACACACACGGTGCAGCGTGTAGCGACAATTCCCCGTAAAAATCGGCTGGAATCTCTGGTATCACCCACATTTGGTTGAGCAGGTCATCATCATCATCATCTGCTCATTCATTCCAAAAACGAACAAGAGTCGTATTCTTTTGAACACTTTCGTGTGTTATATCATTTAGATTCGTGCGTGAAAGAATAAGAAAGTCAGACATGGAGATGGGAACCTACACCAGTGATGTGGCAAATCGGATTTCTCTGGACGGAGTTACTTACGATATTTCAAATCTCCTTTTGAAATCGAACGTCACAGCAGCAGAGCAGAAAATATATCCAATTCATCTGCTCACAGAGGACGATGATGAAATCGTACTCAACGAGAGCCATTGTTTCCGGAACAGTGTCGCCAAGCAAACGAGACTGTATGCGACAGAATCTCTGGGTTTGGATAATGTTTTCAGCAATTCAAGGCATCATCGTATTGAGGACCATCTCGAGCGAGGGTCCAATCATTCTTTGAATCTTTCTCATATGATGCATAATTCTCACATGACGCATAATTCTCACACGTCATCTCGAGTGAATGAGCGAGTTCAGCGTGGCAGTTATGAAGTGGTACAACCACGCCTGAGTGGTGAGCGGCGAGGTATGCTTTCCTATCGTCCTGATGACGATGATGACGATAGTGTATGCGGCGGGTACCAAGATCCAGTCAGGAAACCACTTCCTTCACCTGTAGCCTCACCCAAAGGTAGAGCCAATATGTCATCGTCATCATCATCATACCAGAGGGACGCTTGGGGACAGCGTATCCCTTTGAAAACACCGTATGACGATATTGAAGGTGTCACGGCCAACTCGATTGGCGCCAAAGGCGCGGCAAACGAGAAACTCACCGAGCTCCTTCACCAAAACTACCAGGACAATCACGATTCTGATACGTCCATGGGTGTGGAATCGTTGATGATTGAAATCATGCCGGGCTTGTCCGAACCTCTCCGAGGAAGTGCGGAGACAATTAAAGCGCACATGAGTGGCAACATAGTGAGAGTTCATTGTGTTTGCTGTGACCAAGACATATCATGCGTTGGAGATGCAGCTTATGTACTATGCCCAACTTGCACTGTTGTGAGTCCTGCACCATCGGAGAGCATGAACGGTTCCTCTTGGGGTGTAGGGTTAGGATTTCTGGCAGATCAATTTAATGTTGATGACAGCATGCTTTCCCGTTCCTCTTCACTGGCAGAATCTTCGTATTCACGTAACTTTTAGACACGCTCGCTATACAAAACTTGTATTTATTCTGTGGTCCTACTGCTTCTTCTAGTTTTCAAGATAGTTTCATGAAAGGTAATACGTCGAGCCTGTCTCAGTGATGACTTTCTCGTACTGTTGGATAGTGCCCGAGACTATGGGGCTCGTCGTTACCATATCACCATCGTTAAGGTGGGGGGAGCCACTAACAATACCTGTGATTGTCCCATCGGGGTTGGCATTCCATTTGGATAACATGGGGACTCCTCCTGGACCCGTCTTTCCTCCCGTTTGTCGGATTTTATTTTGGTCACTTTTACCAAACAAGTCAAATAATGAAAATGTCGGACGTGGTTTCGTCTCTCGTGGTCTGACCCCATCCGTGGACTGATTGGTATCACTGCCGCTACGTGATGCAGAATTTTTTGTAATGGTGATGGTTGATCCTTGTCGAGCTTGGACTAGATCTTGATATGCTGCAATAGCATTGGCCGCACGATCTTCCTCATCGGGGCTGAGGAAGTATCGACTGCCAGATGTAGTCGTCACGACTTGGCCACTCTCGACTGCACCACTGGCAATTGGTGAAGTTTCAATATAGTCCCCATTTTCGGCATTCCATGATCCATAGATGAGACCAGCGACTCCTCCTGAGCGCAAGGCGAATCGGTGATAAGATACAATAGCTTTTGGTACCATGTTTCCTCGAAATCATTTCCTCACTTACCGTTTTCTAGGGTTTTCCAACCTACAATACTTGGTACACCCTCAGGTGCCTGTGCCATGTTGGTGGGAAAGGTTGATTTTGAAGATATCGGGGTAGGGTTGTTCGTGGTGGCACCATTCCAACTGTCTAATGTTGTTCCTTCTGTAACTGCTGCTCGCCCCGTTATTTCAGTGGGCATTCCCAAGTAGTACCTTCGAAGCAAAAGGGTGTTAGGCAATTGCAAGAAATACAGATGTGCAAACCCTGCCGAACAGTACTCACTGTGATCCTGAAGAAGTTTCAATGATTGTACCTGCTCTCGCCCCATTTTCCACAGCCGAAGTGGCAATAACTGCGCCATCCTCAAACTTTTCGGAATTTCGAACTTGTCCCTGAATCGACCCATCGATATACTGGACCCAGTTGTATATAGTAGGAATACCAGGTGGGGCCATGGAATCGTTTTCTGGAACACTAGCAACAGTATTGGTGGATGAATTAGGTTTGGTTAGAAAACCCAGCGGAATGGTTGATCTTGGCGTGTCCATTTTGCGATAATATGCAAACCCCTCATCAATGTCATTGGCATCAATACCATCATCAGAAATAGTTCCCTCATTCCTCGAGTCTGAGGATGTAATGGATTGCCCTTGGCCCCATACTCGAGCCGCCTCTTCCGAGTCTTTTCTCGCTTGTTCTGCAGAGGCGACAGCTGCCTCTGTTTGTCGAATGGCCTCCAATTTTCGTTTTTCGGCAGCTTCTCGCGATCGTTGGAGGGCCTCTTCGGCGCGTCGAAGGATGTCTTCCTCTTGAAGGGACTGTTGCAATGCTTCTTCAGCACGACGGAGGCCTTCTTCTTCTCTTCGAAGACGATCCCTTAACTTTTCGAGAGCCATTTCCGCCTTGGCGAGAGAATCTTGTTGCCTGTCTAGATTTTGTAATATTCGCAGGGGCGGTGGTGTTCCTGGTGGCCGTGGAGACCATTTTTGTTGATACTTTTCTTTCCCTTGGGTATTCAAAAAGGCTGTTAAAGTTTGTTCTAATTCTTGCATCTTGGCCACAATCTCGGGACTGAATTGACCACTGGCAATCTCCTCTACCATGTGCAATAACGTGTCGGCTGACGACGACGACGAGAGCGAGGATTCGTCCTCATTCTGTGAACCATATAACAAATAGGTCGACTCTATCCTCCGACGGCTCGATTTGGGAAATGTCGTATGGATCCGTACTTCAGATATCAAGCCACCATGTGGAGAGAATCCCAGAACACTGACTGGGAAAGGCATAGAGGCCATCAACATGACCATGGTCGAGACCTTCATTCTCGGTTCCAATGCTTCGCATCCACGCGGTCAAGTGACAAGACGGACAGTGACACAAACTTAGGCAGAAGAGTCAAGCATTCACTCAGCAAATGAGCAAAATGAAGACGGCAAAAGTATTCTGGACTGGGATGTACCTGTATTTGGTAAAGCCTTCGCAGTCGAGAAATATAAAATTACTCTTGATGGAGAGGGAAGGACCGAAAACGAGGTGCGAATTGCGGATTGGCCAACCGTCACTAGCGAGAGCTATATTTCTCAACAAGAAATCTAGTGCTCGTAGAGCAATTTCTTCTTTGAAAAATGGTGGCTTGTTATTTTATCAGCAGTTTCCATTGAGCCATTTCTTTGGCCATCCAAAGTTTCCTCCGATAGTCGCGGTAAACGATACCTTGGTTTGGCCCACATCCCGCACCATGACGTCATGTCAACACAGAAGGAATAGTACCTACCGTTGGTACTCCCATAAATACCTGATACTTGCGTTCCAGGTGTCCGACCTCCACTCAATTTTCGTTTCTGCTGAGTGAGTGAACTTGATGGCCATTATCATTGACATCCTTCTCATCTCAAGGAAATCGGGTTAATACACTTTCACACCTGTTTCATTCTCCTCATTATCTTGTGGAAGATTAACCCTGCTTACCAAACAATTCCATCTCAATTTCTGATTGAACATCAAATAAATAAATGAGGTTCTACGATGGAACCAGACGACGACGACGGGGATCTCTTTCCAAGAATTTTCTTGCTCTGACCCTCCTCACTGCAAGCAGAACGACAACTGCTTTTGTTGTCCCATCCAGAAAAATTGCTCTAGTGAATACTGGTAATTCTCTACCCATTCCATCTCTTCATCATCGGTTCATGGTTGTGCGCCGAGACACAGAATTCATTTTTGGATCGGACAGTGTCAACTTGTCGGATGACGATGAGGATGAGGAGGAGGACGAGGCACAATATCGACGAGACCAGCAAAAACGACAAGCTGTGGTACAAAAGTATCTGGACGAAGATGACAAAAAATTTAAAGAAGAGCGACGGAAAAAGAATTGGGGGGAATTTGCCGATGCCAAAACCAAACAAGATGTACTACGAGTCGAAAAAACTCTCAAGGACAAGTTGTCCAAGGACAATAGACACAAGGCTGCCTTGGCCGAATTACAAGGAGTTCAACTAGAAGTTCTGGAACCCCAAGATCGAGCCATCAGCGAAGACAATGGTAACATTCAAATCTCGGCCGGTAGTACAGTTTTCAACTGGTATGAAAAAATGGATGAAGAATTACAAAAGGAGTGGGAAGATTTGGAAAGTGGTAATGAGAAAGTAGCGGATGGACAACAAGATGCGACGGATACACTACAGGTAAATGGCAAAATCATCCCTAGAGAGTCGCTACAAGGTGTCCGAGTGGGGAGCGCGGGAGGATGGACCTTGGAAGTATTTCCTGGTGACTTTGTGGTCCACCGCAAATATGGAATCGGTCGTTTTGAAAGGACGTGTTTACGTCCCAAGTCAAAACTGACCAAGGAAGAGCAGGAGGCACGAGATGCTCGACGAGGGGAAATCTTGGTGGCAGAACTCAAAAAGATTTCTGGTGGGGTGACACCCGACGCCATACAAGCGATTCGATCCAAATTTGGTACCGAAGAGGATACAGACCCTATTTCGAATCCTCAGTCCACTGTACTCGAAATCACCTACGCCGATGGTATTGTTCATGTTCCAGTCGATCGAGCGTATCGGCTGAGTCGTTATAGGGCGAGGGATGCCGTGGTCCAACCCAAACTTTCCAAAGTAAGGGGGGAAGCATGGAAAAATGCCAAGAAACGAGTGGAAGAAAATACACTGCAGCTTGCTCAAGATGTGTTGGCTCTATATGCAACAAGGGAGACGCTACAACGTCAGCCCTTTGATCCTGCCAAAGAGGACGAAGTCAAAGATTTCGAGACGACCTTTCCCTTTGAACCCACCCACGACCAGTTGAGATGTTTCGAAGACGTGGAAAATGACATGGTGTGGAGGACCCGTCCCATGGATCGTCTAGTATGTGGTGATGTCGGATTTGGTAAAACCGAGGTCGCCATGAGAGCAATCTTTCGAGCTGTGGCAAATGGCAGACAGGCTGCATTGCTCGCCCCAACGGGAGTCCTCGCTTCTCAACACTTCAAAAATGTTGTCAAGCGCATGGGCGAGGGAACTCGTTTTAATAAAAGAATAACGTTGCTACGAGGTGGAATGTCGCGACGAACAAAGGCAGGAGCGGAATTGAGGGAAAAAATATTGAATGGCGAGTTTGATGTTATTGTTGGGACTCATGCAATTCTCTCGAGCGACATGGAATATAAGGATCTTGGTCTTTTGGTGGTAGATGAGGAACAGCGTTTCGGTGTGAAACAAAAAGAGCGATTGAAACTCATTTGTGGCGGTATTGATGTACTCACGTTGAGTGCAACTCCCATTCCCCGAACGTTGCAAATGTCGCTGAGTGGAATTAGAGATACATCGACTATTCGATCGCCTCCACCAATGCGAAAACCGACCATCACATACGTCCAAGATTTTAACAAAGACATCGTGAAGATGGCGATTGGAAATGAGCTTGGTCGTGGAGGACAATGCTACTATGTTGTTCCACGGATTAGTATGTTGCAAGATGCTGAGAATCTAATCAATGAATGTTTTCCTGGTATTCGCGTCATCCGGGCTCACGGTCGGATGGCCCGTAGCTCGGCTGAAGACAATGTTGCAGCTTTTGCTGAGGGTGATTATGATGTGTTGCTAGCCACTACAGTGATCGAAAACGGTGTCGATATTCCACGAGTGAATACCATTATTATTCAGGAAAGTCAAATATTTGGAATGTCCACACTGTATCAACTCCGCGGGCGAGTTGGTCGATCCGACCTGCAGGGTTACGCCTATCTTTTACATCGAGAAGAGTCCATCACCGAACAAGCAGTCATGCGTTTGCAGGCTATTGGCGAACTGCATGAACTTGGGTCTGGGTTTGATATCGCCAATCGTGATTTAGAGATTCGAGGTGCAGGGAGTCTTCTTGGAACGGAACAAAGTGGGATTGCAGCTAGAGTCGGTTTTGACTTGTACATGAGGATGCTGAAGAAAGCGATTAGACAACTCCGAGGCCTCGATCTCCCGCTAGTACCACGAACAAATGTGATTTTGCCCAAACAAGAAGGAAGCTTGGAGATCAAAAAGAAACAAAAGATGGGATCGTGACTGTCAATGCAATCAAAATCCCTGAAACATACATTCCAGATGAACATGAACGAAACCTCCAAGAAACGGCTGCTCGACTTGCCGACAGTACAACTAGGCTTGTCGAACTGACGAATAGTTGGAAAGACAAGCACGGACCTGTGCCGGCGTTACTACAGAACAAACTCAAATCACTTCACCTGCATGCGTGTACGAGGAAACTTGGAATAGACCTGATTGGTTTGATTGACAATGGTGATGGACGGATCGATTGCATCCTACGGTCGCCAGGTCTCCGACCAAGACATTGGGGAATAATCGTACCAATGCTTAACAAAGGAATCCCCCCCAAAGGTCTAGATGTTGTCTTCCCTGCACGTTTCACTTTATCTGGAGAAGAGCAAGAAATTATAGGTGGCAAAAAGGTTGATTTAAAAGAATTACTTGAGGATCCTTCGTTGGACGACGATGCCGACAACTGGGACTCTCTAGATCAAGAAGAACTGGAGGCTCTGAAAGAAATTTCCTCGGCCTATACTGTGAAGAGTCTGGCCGAAGTTGACATTGAAATGTACCCAAGGTTTGTTTGCAAGAATTTTGCCCCTACCAAGTGTGTTGATCAACTTCTTCAGGTACTTCTCCCAGTCGCAAAGGCGGTTAGTGACAAGCAGGAGGCCGAAAAGGATGCTGCCAAAGTTGCAACCGATTTACGAGAGAAAAGAGAGTTATTGCAACAAAGACAGAAACTCAACGATTCCAAGGAACGCTTCTTAATTGAATAGACTGAAATTATATCATCAAACATCTATCTTGATCCAAATGGATGCCATGGGACACATTGATCGGAGAAGTCGAATCGCGGGAGTCCCATTCAGCCCGTTTTGTTTGGGTTTTCCTTTTTTATTCAAAACACTTTCGTAAGTGTTTGTCTCTCAGTTTCCGAATCTATGGTTGATCTCCAACCTGCGAATTGCGGAAAACCACAGTGCCGGTAGTTCAAATTTCCCGGTTCCATATAGAACATTTCTTGTTGCCATGCAATTTCATGAGACTGAAGATAATACGTTCCACTGGGGCAGGCTGCTTGAAGATGCGGCCCCATCGTCATCACCTTCGACAAACACAACCAGCTCAAGCAGTGATGCTGACGTTATTCGAGGGACCCTGAGAGTTTATGGAAGCATCTATCTCGCAATTTTTCTTGTTTTTGCCTATGTTCGAAGGAAATTCCCCAAGTACTACAATCTACGATCATGGGTTCCAGATATGGAATGTGATCTTGCGAAAACAAGTGTTTACCCAGGATGGTTTTCGTGGACGTACAGGGTAATGTCAGTGGATGACAACCAACTACTCGAAAACATTGGGATGGATGGCTTGTGTTTTGTTCGATGCTTGCGTCTTGGTGCCAAGTTAAGTTTTGGTGGAGTCCTAAACAGCATTTGGTTAATGCCACTCTTTGTGACGGCGGACAACGAACCGGGTTATACAACTGTGAGCGACAAGTTTGCCAAGATATCTGTCGCTAATTTGGCTGCCGGGAGTCCTCGTATGGCTGGTGTGGTACTTGCTGCGTATATCATCCTCTTTTATGCTCTACATCTAATCAGCAATGAGCTCGACTGGTATGCTGAGTTTCGGCATCGGTTTCTATCGCAACGACTTGCTCGAAACTATGCTATCTACGTATCTGGAATCCCCGAAAATCTACGATCCGATTTCGCCCTTGGAGACTATTTCCGTTCCTGGTCGTCGCCCTCATCCGTAATTGAGGCACATATGGCCATGGACACGCCCTCACTCGACGCCAATGTTGCCAAACGAGAAATACTGATTGAAAAGTTGGAACATGCCCTCGCCAGCGAAAAACTACTTGGTGTTAAAGCCCGACATCGTACGATCAGTTTGAAGAATCTATTCAGACAAGGTTCGGTGACCGAAAAAGTTGAATCTGTGGCTGCCTACTACGACGAGCTCGCAAAACTCAACCAGAAAATCTCCATTGCGATCGGGAGGGTTACTAACAAAAACGACCGAATGCGGCAGTTCATGAGTAGACAACCGGCGACATCCTCAGAAAAACTTGCCCGCCTTGCATCATTGTCTCCTATTGGTGAAAATGACGACACCGCTTTCTTCAAACCTGAAGTGTCGATGGACAGCAATTCGTTGGAGCACCGGAGAAACGACGAGGTGGTCGAAATTGACATTGAAAACCAACCGACTTTTGAGATTGCTGAATATGCAGCTAAAAATGAATACTCGCCAGAAGAGGTTTCGCCACCACATCCATTCTTGCAGTTGATGGGAATGGCCAATTTGGGTGGAGATGCAGCAGTAGCACAACTTCAACTATTGAACTCACCAGAGACGGAGGAGGCGGATAACAAGCCAGATGTTTCGAATCATTCGACAACTGCATCCGAACAAAAATCACATACACGTGACGTTGATATGGGTTCTGATTCACAACCAAATGTCGCAGTTTCCGGAAGTCTGATCGAGGAACAGAATCACTTCGATGAAACATCCAATGGTGTTACAAAAGCAAAGGATTTAGAACGTGAATCATCAAATATACTGAACGAAAAGAATTCAGCAGCAGGTGGATCGAAGAAATTGTCAGGTAGTATGTCTGCTGGAAGCATAATCTCTCGGAATGTTTCTAGCGGGGCAAAAAAGGTGACGGAACTAAGTTTTGGGGGTGTGAAGCAAGTCAAGAAGGTAGCCGAGGTTGGTGCACAGCATGCCTTGAAAGCAGCTGATCTTGGCTTGTCCGGTGCCAAGAAGGCTGCTGAAATTGGTGTTTCAACTCTTCAGTACGCTCCCGACTTCGCATCAACTCTAAAAGAAACCGCCGCTTTCATAGCACCAGTTCTTGCTGGAAAAGAGGAAGGTGCACCAAGGGATGCAGGTTTTGTCGTCTTCCGGAGCCTTTTTGCATGTCATGCAGCGAGGCAAATGCTTCAGCATGCGACGGGTGAGTTCATTGCTGCAGCTTCTGTCTAAATCCTGAAAAATGTTCTAGTAAAAAATCTCACACTTTGTGCTAGCAACTGCGATGATTGTTGAGGCTGCTCCTCCTCCCGAAGAAATATTCTGGCGAAACGTTGGGTTACCCGACAATGCCAAAAAGACAGGCAGGTTGTTAAGCTTCGCAGCGACAACCACTTTGTGTTTCTTCTGGTCGATACCCGTCGCTTTTATCTCGTCACTCACCGAAGTGGATTCACTGAAAGAGAAATTACCAACTCTTGCTCGGTGGGTAGAGGAGGCCCCATGGTTGGAGGCTTTCTTGGCTACACTTGCACCTCTCATCTTGTTGGCGCTGAACAACTTAGTTTTGCCAACTGCCGTAAAGGTATTTAGCACCTGGGAAGGCCTTGTGGGTTCGGCAGAACTTGAAGCTTCAACATTTGTGAAACTGTCAGCCTTTGGGGTAAGTCTTTGGTACCAACCTTTGGATTTCCAAGCCCTTTTTAAAAATCTCTCAACTAACTTTGTATGCTTATTGATTGTAGATAATACAAACATTCTTTGTCTCTGCAATCTCTGGGTCGATCTCTGGTGAATTGACCAACATTTTGGATAATCCACAGGATCTTGTGGTGCTACTTGGGAATTCTCTGACAACGCAGTCCAGTTACTTCATTCAGATTGTTCTGGTCTACACTTTCATGATACAGGGTCTTGATTTGTTGCGTGTTTGGCCTGTGGGTCTTGCGATCCTGCGCCGTTTTGTTGGTCCAAGACTCACGGTAAAAGAAAGGCGGAAAACATGGAGGTTTGTGAATTCACTAGAAGATCCACCTGAATTTTCCCATGCCGAGGTGTTTGCACAAATGATGTACGTGTGATCCTACAAGGACATTGCATCCCTCAAAATCTACTCACTTTTTCGTGTCCATTTGTTCCATTTCAAAGTTTGTTCTATGTAGTATTTTTTGTGTATGCACCTATTGCACCAGTAACGTGTATATTCTTGTGGGTCGGCTTTGTGATTTGCGAGTGCGGGTACCGGTATCACTTCATTCACAATCACAAGACTCAGCCGGATTCAGGTGGTCTTATTTTCAAAGGCTTCACCCATATGCTTATCGGTAGCATCTTTATTGGGGAATTAACACTTATGGGCACCCTTGGTTTGAAACGAGCCGTGTATGCGGTGCCCGCACTGTTGCCTCTGTTGATTATTACCACACTGTACACGGTGCTAATCTACCCCAAGAAAATTAAAGTTGCGGAATCGTTGCCAACCTTGACGTGTGTGGAATTAGATCGGCAGCGGCATGAGGATGGAACATGGGACGCGTTCTTGGTCGGCCAATACTTGCAACCATCTCTGAAACACAAAGTACTCTATCCAGATGAGGATTTTGAGCCATGAATCATCTTTTTTAACAACAAGAAAGGTCCTTTTTCTAGTAATTGGAACTAAATCTTGTATGGCCAAGGATTATTCCATTCGTCGTCATTTTCCAAAATCTCGCCCAGTCGTCGATTATGAGGCTCATAGAATCGCTCCAAGTATGACTTAATATCTTCACCCATTGGTTGATATCCTCGCGTATTCTTTGCTTCTTCGTCTTCCACCGCATGTGGGGGGAGATCCAAATGTTCCCATACTGGTCGCATGAATTCTTGCACTCCCTTCGTTTTGAGTGACTCCAGTTTGAGTACCAAGAATTGATCCTTCGTAAAGGCACGAAACCATGGTCGGAGCTGTAGAGCATACAAGCCTCGTGCAAGGAGTCCGTATGAGCCCGTGTTGAGAGGAACATGATTGGCCAAATACTTTTCCCACGCTTGATCTTCGTCGGGACTACCAAAAAACTTGTCAAACACTTGTTGATTCACTTGACCCGTCGTGCAATCAAAGTAGGGAATGAGGCCACACTCAGTCAATACTTGCATTTCCTTTTGTACGACTTTTCGGAAACTCAATTGCCTCCATTCCGTACCCCGAACTTTTAATTGCTCTGGCGTACCCTGAGTCGATGTTACCATGGCAAAATGCGAGATGGCTCGTTTGACAGGATCTCGAAAGATACAAAAGAATTTCAAGTTCCATGGAAAGGCTTGTTGGATACGTGGAATGACTCGTCGACTATCTAAAAGATAACTGGGTGTCGAATCTCCGGTCAGACAGGAAGGACGCTTCTTCAATTCTTGGGTATAAAAGAATTTTTGACAGTGCTCTCGTTGTTCCTCACTCGTTGTCAATTCTTCATTCCATCGCCAATCGAAGCAATGAGTTTCTCTTCGTTTCGCTGGAATCGCCCACGGATGTTGGGTGATGTAATCATACAGAGAGGTAGTTCCTGCCTTTTGAGCACCGAGAATAATATAGGATGGCGTCGGTCGTTCCTTCATATCCTTGAGGCGATCAATCGATCGTCGGGTTTGAATCAACTCTTCTCCGGGTTCCAAAATGATACGTTCTGGCCCAGGCGTTTCCATATAATCCAAAATCAAATGGACTCGACTATCGGTATCACAGTTACTAACAGCATGTTTGGCTTGATTGTTGATTTCAAAGATGTGTCCAGGGATGCAATCAATTCGTTGCATAGAATCCGGTGTTGGTCCACACCGAAATAAAATTTTCGATGGGTCCTGAACCAAGATGGGTACATGAACACGATGAGTATGTCGGACCCATTCTCCTGTATCGTGATGAACGGGAATGGTTACACCAGGTGGCAAACTGGCAAACAAGAGTCGAATGAGACAAGCTCCCGGTGGTAATACGTGCTCGAAAATGGGTTGAAGAGCCTCTTCAAATTCTTTCCACCAAGGAAGTTGAAATATCCGAGTCATAAAGTCATCACAAAAAAGTAATACGATCTTTTGAATCCCCCATGCATCATGGGATGGTCTTGTAATGGCAACATTGTGAACAGCAGCATTGCGAGGATCCCAATAATTGGTGGGGGAAACTGGTCGGTCGGCGACAAAATTATATCCCTCCCGAATCATCGCTTGAAGGCGGGACACATCTACTTCTCCTCGAGTCGTAAAACAAGTAGGATTATTCAATGCTTCTTCCTTTTTTTCTTCCTCCGATACTGACAAGGCACAGGTAGGCTGCTCCTTGTCGGTCAGAGCGATGGGGCCAAGATATTTACGAGGTGCATGGGGCATACTCAACATCTCAATGGCCTCTTGGTGTTGTGCGGCAATTTCTTCAGGAGTAGAGGCCTTCATCATGCAATGATATTAGGTAGTCGGGGGACCAGTAGGACGTTCGATGGATGGATTGGTTGGTGGATGGATTGTGGGTAGGTTGTGTTGGAAGTAGTTCACAATTTGGCCTCTGACCTTCGGATTTGCTTCCAGTTCTCAATTTTTTCGTGGAGGTTGCGATTGACGTGGTCTGGCGTCGTTCACAATTGGACACCGTACGAGGAACAGACTGGCCAGACCAACGCGACTACGACTCGCTAGACTTGAGTGCAGCTTACAGTTATTAGGCATGTCAGAACATGGTGAGATGATGAAATGAGAACATCACCCGGTCAAAACGTCGACGAATGTGAAATGTTGAAGTATCCAAGGGGACCTGTTACCCCAAGTACTCCCGTATTACGCTCCAAAAACTTGCTCTTGCTGTTCTCATCTGCCTGATTGTCATTGACAGGTGCTTTTTCTGTTCATTAGTCAACACAAATCATCGTCGCATTACTTTCTTCCAGACAACTCACGATACAAAGCGGTCAATCGGAGAGGTTGGAATGTTAAGGTTTTCATCCACAAACTTGGAATGACATAAAAAGGATGCTCGCGTTATGGACGAGACAATTGCCAGTTCTTATGTATTGAATTTATACATTGCTCGTGGTCGAAACCACAATTTGACACTCAAGGAATGGCTACTACAAGAACTTCCATGACTTTTCTACGTTTGGCAACACAAATGGCACAGGCCTTGGCCAATTACACCTACCGGTATATCGAAATGGGCTACCGACATCCCATTTTCTAGTCATTTTGACCAAAGTCAGCTTTCCATCGTAAAGCTCAACGATTTCAATCCTGGTCGCTTGCTCCCAGAACAAAATCAACACTGTGTCCTTTCAAGGTATTTAAAACATCGGGGAGGGGCACCGAAAGAATATCAATACCAGGCCCTGCTATCTGACAAGATTGATGTTTTTTCCTTTGGATATACAATGTACAAATGTTCACAGGTGGGCCACCAACAAAAGGTTGGAAGGGCATACCACCGACTCTCCCAAATGTCGCCAATCCGAGTTTGCTGGTTCTTGTTCGTGTCGTGCAACAGTGCTGACAATATCGCCCGGAAGATGGGCCCACGTCGTGCCAAGTGGCCAAGTTTCTTTTGAATCCCGTCGCTGTGTAAATTTGCTCATGCATTGTTTGCGAAAAAACCTTCCATTGCCGTACGCAACCACAGACCCATTTTCCCACTGCATAGGCAACCAGCCAGCTCCAATGACCTTCTTCGGCAATGACACAATGTTGACCATGCGTGTCTCAACATCATCAAGAGAACCATTTTGAATGCGATCCTCATCAATTCCAAAGAATGCATACCGTTTTAATGTCTCACATCAGAACTTATCAGTAATTGATGCTTCCTCGCTGTCAGAAATGGCATTGGTCTCACTCGAGTCCATGACTATCTTTAGACGATTTTTTGTAGATTGAGCCATTTCATCCTGCAATCGGGAAACCCAAATCGATCGAAACTCATCGGTTGGTGCAGCCAGAACCCATAGTGGTGGATGTTGTTCGGATGTATGAATGGTGAAGACAAAAAGGTGCTCATCTGGATCGCTGAGACTATGCGCAATTTCAACATGATGACTCTCATCAAACTTCAAAACTTTGCGTGGTCCCTTGGAAGAATCCATGTGGAGAACTCCATCGACATTATTGTTGTCATTGTCATGAGTTGGATCCTGAGGGGATAGTTCATAATACATGAGTTCACCAGATATCAACGTGAAGTAATGGAGGTGCCAACCCCAAACAACAAAGTCACGACGCTTCCACAGCAATCCCTGATACAATATGCTTTCCTTATCTGATCGTAGATTATGATCCTTGATGGTCATTTGCAGTTGTAGATCCTTGGTGCTCACTACATCCTTGAGTCTATCTTCAACCGTTTCAATTGTTCTTTGGGTAGCGGCGCTGGCAAGGATCGCCCCAGCAAAAGCCCCGACCGGACCACCCAATGCCAACCCATAGGCAAAGCCAACAGCTCCAGCTCCAGCACCTCCCAGTCGAGCCTTATTGGCATTGGAATATGTGGCAACATCTGTTGTTGCCCCTACAGCCCAGTCAACAGCATCCACTTTCTCATCGTCATGCTTCCCTCGTTGGGTGGCGCCTTCACGAGTGACACGTTCGGCAGTGTATTTCAACCCATTCACAAGATCCGATAATTGCCACTCATCCGTCTCGGCCACACCACGACTGACTTTGCCAGCCTTGACTGTATTCTTTACTCCATCAAAGGCGGCGACACTTACCATTCCACCAACACCGGTACTGCCAATGGTACTGGCAAAGATCCCTCCACCAAAATGACCAATGACTCCGTCACTGACATTGGCACCAAAAACTTCAGCATTGCTTATCATGCCAGGTACTTGGGTTATGACATGGATATTGTAAAACTGCATGACATCAGCCACGGTTGTATTTTCATTACCCTCAAAGGCCGGTACATGAAGGCTTGTCTCCTTGAACCCAATCAGCCCTTTGACACGCACTATAACCTTGAGTTTTTCAATGTGAATATTGGGCAGTATCCATGGTTTGGAGCAAATGTCTTCTCGTCGCTTTTCTGGAATCAATGATTTCCAGTCTGATAGTGAGTAACCAGCTGCCACTCGAATCTCATCTGCGCCAAACTTTATATCATTTATAATGTTGGATGACAATGCCAGGTCTACAGCCAAACTCAAAGACGGGTATTTCATTTGCCACATGTCATGATTCACCTCATCCATTGTAATGCTGATAGCAATACAGGCGTCCTGTCCATTGTCGCCGGATAGATCAAAGGGATCCACTTGGAGCACCAAACCATCCAGAGTGCTGTGGACAGTCTTACCGTCCGATTTGAATACCAACAGTTTGTGTAGGTTAAGACAAAGACCAAAAGGTAGTGCAACTGATACACCACTTCCTTTGTCCTGACTACTGGTAGATTGGGCAGACGGGGGGGGCATGGTGGTCGTGCTGGTGGCTGATGGATGAGACTTGGCTTTGATGGTCCTTTGCTTACTTTCATTTTGGTGTGTTTCATTCTTGCCCATCAAAACCACCACAACTTCTTGCACAGTTGCCAACAGAGATGATCCATCAAACTGAAATTTGGTATCTGAAACAGGCTCTGCGAGACGTAGCCTTCCTGGAATACAGCACTCATCCACGCTACCAATGGATAGGACCATCATTCGACTGTTTGCTTTGATATTTTGCAATGCCAGAACGATTTCTGCACCTTCTTCTTGTTCCACAACACATCCTATTTTCCCCACAATATCTAGGCACCATGTCGAAACCTTGGTGCCGACGGGGGCCACGCTGGCTAAGTCCTGGCCAGTCGATGATACGACGTTAGGGACAGCACCATTGTCCATGCTCGCGAGTCGTTGGTAAATTCCAATCGCTTGGTTGAGACCATCTGAGACTTTTTGGATTTCATTTTGACGGGCATTCAAGAAGAGGACCATGTCCGTCTCGTTTAGCTGACCCATTGTCAAGGTTTTGTCTTCCACGCAGACAGTACAATGCAACAAATCGACCGTCCAACTCGAAGTTTCTCCTAATGCCAACATGGGGAAACCATCCACTGCAAAACCTGCTCTCCCAACAATCTGAAGCAGAGTTCTATCGAATTGATATTTGAAGACGAGATCATTTAGAGATAACTTTGTTTCATTGGGAAGTACCAGGGAAACACCGGATAGCTTCAACCCCATGAAACTTGGTAATTCTTTTGCAATGTTTTCCATAACTACCTTTGAAGGAGAATCAGAAGCTATTCTTGCCATGTCAATTTCACTTGCGTTGCTGGTCGTTGTTGTTGGATTTGGATCACTTGGTACAACGACAAGACCTAGGAGCATATTGAGGACTTCTAATTGGTTTGGTCCCGCATGGAGGACCACACCCTTGTCATCCGAATCTCCATCAATTTGTAGTCCAGTTTCCCATCCAGAGACAAATTGATCCTTGATAGTGCGTTGAATGCGGGCATGATAAGAAATACCTTCGACAACAGGGAAGGTAGAATCATCGTTTGTCGTAACACGAGAAAACAATTCATGAATTTTGAGTTGTTGTACTAAAAACTTTTCTTTGGGTTGTGTCTGTGAGGATATCACTCCAAGAGAACAAATTTCCAATGCTGACCCGCCAAATTGAAGGTTGGATCCATCCGGAAGTACGATAGTAATCAATACATCATTGACAACTAGTGTCAAAGTGTCAATGATTTTTTGAACTTGTTCATGTATATAGGTCATGATTCCTGTACTACCAGTAGTCTCTGCCTTATTCCGTCGGTGATTTGATGATTCAATTTGCGCACTACTGGAACTTTCCGGTGATTTGCTAGTATCATACCGGGACGATTCTGTGGCAATCAATGTGATTGTGAATCGTAACCCAGAGAGTAAAAGTTGGACGTCTTTGACCCAGTCACTTCCTCCTTCATTCTGTGATTTTCCCCAGTGCCATTCAAACGCCACATCTTGCACGTGACCCCTTATTGACGCTGTCGTTGTTGACGAAAGGACCAGGCCATCGCGTGGCTTGAGGTTTGTACCGTGCAATTTGATTCCAGCATCGGCGAGTAGGTTGGTTTCCATACTCTTTTGGTCGACTACAAAGTAGTCCGCCAATGCATTGGAAATAGCCTCGGCCAAGATTGTTTTGGGTCCTTTGATCATGGTGTAGGGAATGATCCGTGATGATCACTGTGAAGAGCAGACTGACGGTTCCGTTTGATATGCACAGCGAAGTTGTGCGAGTTCATGCATCGCTGTAAGGAACTGGTGTTGACTCATCCAGAAGATGGAGAAGTATGTGTCTTTGGGTATCATGGAAGCAATAGAATAGCCAAAGTTTGAAGTCGGATTTGGAATCACTTCTCTCGCACCCTAAATGTTGTGCAGAGTGGGACGTACGTACCTGGTACAACTGGGAATGGCCTTGATTTGAAGTCGGACTTTTTCTATACAAGTACCAACACTTCACATTTCAATATCAGAGTTGTTTCGGTTCCGATGCTTCGTTTTGTGGACTCATGCCTAGGAGGATCATCGGTTGATAGGGGTGGATTCTATATTTCGGCAAATGCCATCATTTTAACTGTAAACATTCTTCTTAACCTTTAATGACTGACGACAACTACGATTAACTCTTTGTTGTCCGGTCATTTTCCACGACCGTCGACGGCCGCCACGCTTCCGGCAAAGCAAAATTGGCAATCCCATGAATCACACCAACTACCGGTAGGTCGTGTAGAGCGATTCATCCTTGTTCTTGTTTCATTGTCCATACTAGATTTTACTTGTAGACCTTTGCAGTCACCATTTTCGTTTGACCATGGCACATGCTTATACTCCCTTTCAACGCTACGATGAAGAATTCAAGTCTCTAAAGAAGCAAGTTCAAGACTCACTTGGCGATGACGACTATGATGATGAGGAGGTGGGAAGTCATACGAGTAATCTCCTCAGTCAATGCGACGAATTATTGCAACAAATGGCATTGGAAGCTCGGAGTGTTGCGGATTCAGGGTTGAAGCGCGAATTGTTGGCGCAAGTACGAACCTACAAGGGAGAATTGCAAAGTTTAAAGGACGACTACAACAAAAGGTCCTTGATGGCAGGTGCCGGCGGTAGTCGCAGTGGAAATAATCACCGCGAACGACTCCTCCAACAACAAGATATGCTATTGAATCAAAATAGCCAACTGGAAAACGCTCGCAAGGTTCTAGAAGAAACTGAGCAGGTAGCCTTGGAAATTGGAACGGAATTGTCCCATAATCGAGAGACGATTGAATCAGCCCATGGTCGTGTTCGGTCTGTGGCTGGACTCACGGGACGAGCCAAACGAATTCTCACTTCCATGAGTCATCGACAAACGCAGCAGAAAATGATTCTCTATGGACTTGCCGTAGGTGTGGTGGTCTTTTTCCTTCTTGTTTTGTGGTGGATGCGGCGCTAACAACTTGCCAATGGGCACCTTTGGAGAAAGTTTCCCCTAAGAGAAAAGTAAATGTAAAAAAACACATTTCCATTTTTTTCATAAAAACTTCTACGCTATACAGTAGACTGTGTGGGCTGATGCTCTCTTTTGGAAGATTATAGTTGTCGTGTGGTTGGAGAAGCTAATCCTATGGGAATTGCTGCTCGTGGTCAGACTTAGTTCAAATTGCTCACGGCAACAACAAAAGGGGAATGCAGTTCGCTCATATACTGCGAATTCCACTGTATTCTTGCTATGAATCTATTCCTTCATCCTTACAGTCAATCTCCACACGGCAAGCATGAAAGCCCCGCATGTCAAGAGCCCTCAAAAACAGGTCAAGTAACACAGATTTCAAAATAATCTATCGAATTTCGTCCTTGTTGACATTATCCATATCTTTCTTATATTTCTGCGGGTCCCACTCGACCAGTAACTCCTTTCGTAGTAGTACCATAGTATTCTAGTTCTTGTGGCAACAAACCTTATCTCTACCTCGCTACCCATAGCAAGTACCACTATGGTGAAGCAAATAACCGCAAAAAACTGTCACAATGATAAAACACTTGGCCTCGACAGTTAAATTTTTTGAATTGTACCGTTTTTATGCCTTGATGGAACACATTTTCCAAATTCTTTGTTCCATCCACTGGTTCGAGGAATTCATCTCGACACATTGGAGGTGGGAGGGACCTTTGTTTGAAACAAAATGAAATCGCCTAATATCCATAGTTACTTCCTGGCAGTAATGGCCCTGTACCTTCCAATCTTTGGTGTTTCATTGACAACAACCCTTCCAAGTAGTCTACTATCTCGCGCTGTTTGGACACTACGATTTCCATCCAGTCACAATGTCATTCGCAAAAACGGTTCATCATCGTTATCACCATCAATATCTGCCAGTCCAATCGACTCGATGATGAAGATGATCTTACCAGGACAAAAACCCAATACAATGGTGTCTGGACTCGAAGCTGCCTTGATGTTGACGGATAAGAAACGACAAGAAGACTGGAAAAATGAAATGCGTCAACAGTTTCCTCTGGTTCCTGCTGTTGCCTTTGATGTTTGTATCGACTCGCTCTCGGAAGGCTTTGCTTCCATGGCGCCTGCGCAATTAAAAGAAGCGCTTCGTCCTGGTGGATTGGAAAAAGTGCGACCAGGCTTGGAAACCACGATTGTCACCAATCTCGAACAGCAGCAAGTCTTGAAAAGTATACCACTCAAGGCCAGTGACAAGCGTCAACTTTTGCAATATGTGGTTACTAAATCACTTGATTACATGCTCAAAGACGCGGAACTCTTGTTGGCCGAACCAGCGGTCAAGTTGCAAGTACTCGAATCACAGAAACAAAACATCCAAGGTTACATGACATTTTGGGAGATATCATGGTATCGAATCCGCTACTACCCGGTAGAAACGACGGTGTTGGGATTACTCGCTATTTATGCAAGTTATTCTCTATATCAGCAGACCAAGAATACATGGATAATTGCCAAAATTGTTGGCTTTCTGGGTTCGATTTTTAGTCATTTGCAACTTGTCGTGCTCAAAATTGGCAAATTCATGGGATTGGGCACGACCAAGGCAATCAAGAAGAAAACAATCCGTCGAATGGTTGTGAGGCGTTGAAATTTGTGTATGTCTTGTTCACAACTACATGTTTGAGGTGTGAGACTTTGCGTCACTTCGCTGGCGTGCTGTCTACCAAAAAACTGCATATTCATCACATCTCAAGCCAGTCTGAATCGGTAAAAGTTGACTGTGACGGAGAAAGTGCTTTATTTTTTTAATAGCGACTACTAGTAGTTACTAGGACAAGGTATACAATAAGGTACGTAAACGAGATATCCTCATTGGCACATCTCAAGCCAGCCTTTTCTGAATCGGTGAAAGTTGACTGTGACTAGGCACCTGCTTTATTTTTGCATAGTGACTACAGTTTGTAGGTACTAGGACAAGGTACCTGGTATACAATAAAAGGTACGTAAACGAGATATCCTCATCGATACATGTACTTTGCGTCGGAAGGAAGTATCAATACTCCGAACAAATGCTCCATTAATCATTAATCCTGTCTGCATTTTGCTTCTCAACTTTTGTCAGTCACAGATTTTAAGGTAACGGACCTCAACACTACTAAAACGGAAGTCTACCTCGGTAGGTCGGGTTGCCTCTTTCTCCTCTCAAATCTTGATTCGTCCGTTGACTGTCAGTCGGCACCAAAGTTTTCGCCCTATCGTTCTGTTTGCTCAGCCCTGTGAATGAATCCAGAGTCTTCGACCCACCGTCAACGATACTCGATGACCATGGTGTCGCTTTTGTTCCTACAGCGTTGTTCCAGCCGTGCATTTGCGTTTGGAACGCATCAGTCGCTTCCACGGCTCTTTCGGCCATTGGTCAGTCCCTCGTTGAAAAGAAATAGATATCATCCAAACCGGCGAAACCATGGTCGGATGTTCTCCACCCCTCCCCGTCCCCCTGTGATGTGTGCTGGGATCATGAGGAAGATGCTCCAGGCGAGAAGTTTCAGGTGACTTCGCCTTATCATCCCTCCGGTGATCAACCAGAAGCGATCGAAAAGCTTGTGGAACAGGTTTGTCGTGGTGATAGATTCAGTGTCCTTCGTGGTATCACGGGAACTGGTAAGACCCATGTCATGGCACACGCCATTGCGCGTTTGGGTCGTCCCACATTGGTCTTGTGTCACAACAAGACATTGGCGGCCCAACTGTGTCGAGAACTACAAAATAATTTGAGCAACAATCATGTCGAACTATTCATCAGCTACTATGATCTCTTCATGCCTGAATCGTACAATGAAGTCACCGACAAATACAGGGCCAAAAAGACCAAAATCAACCAGCAAACGAATCGACTTCGACACAAGGCGACTCGTGCTGCGGTGGAGCACTCTGACGTCGTAATCGTAGCATCTATTTCCTGTATCTTTGGTATGGGCATGCCCTCGGCATACCTCGAGGCCCGACTCAAATGGACTGTCGGCGAGACTGTTATTGACTCGATCGATAGCATCAGGGCCGCCATGGAGACTGCTGCCTACAAATGCATAGAGTCCAAAGACGACGACGACGACGAGCAAAACTACGACACTTCTCCAGGTCAGTTTTCACTTTCCGAACAACCCACCGGTGCTACATTGTATGTGTGGCCTCCTGCCGAATCCAACAGTATCCGGGTGGATTTTACCTGCCAGGATGATGGGTTCTATAAAATTGTTGCCATTTCAAAGAAGGAAAAGGTTGATATTGTATCGATTCCTTCCATTACCATCTTTCCCGCAAAACATCACGTCATTTCATCATTGGATGCATTTGAAGAGACCCTCCGAAGAATCGAGTGTGAATTAGAGGATCAAGTCAAGGAACTCAAGAGTCAGAACAAATTGAAGGAGGCCGAAATATTGACCAGACGAGTAAGTCAGGATTTATTCGCCTTGCGAGAAACAAGAACATGTCAGGGCATTGAGAACTACAGTCGTCACATGGCCCTTCGTGAGGCTGGAGCACCACCTGAAACACTACTCGATTATTTCAACAATGACAAGTGGCTTCTCATTGTGGATGAATCACACGTTGCACTACCGCAAATCCGCCTCATGTACGAGGCAGATAGATCTCGGAAATTGAAGTTAATCAAACACGGTTTTCGGTTACCATCTGCATTGGACAATCGTCCTTTACGAGCTGAGGAATTTTGGCAACGCGTCTCTCAGGCCATTTTTGTTTCAGCAACGCCCTCGAATCAAGAGTTATCCCTGATACAGGGTTTCAATGACCCAATTGATATGGTAATACGGCCAACCTATGTCTGTGATCCAACAGTTCAAGTTCTTCCCAAAGACAATCAACTTGACGTTCTATTGCAACACATCAAAGATCGCGCCTCTCTCGAAGAGCGAACATTAGCCATCGCATACACCAAGCGGGATGCAGAGGATTTGTCGTCTTATTTGTTGGAAAACGGTGTCAATACCACCTACATTCATTCTGGTGTCAAAACCCATGAGCGATCATTGGCACTTCAATCACTCCAACGTGGTGACATTGATTGTTTGGTAGGAGTAAATCTCTTGAGAGAAGGTCTAGATTTGCCTCAAGTATCGTTGGTGGCAATCTTGCAAGCAGATATGGAAGGCTTCCTTCGCTCGGAAACAATGCTGTTGCAGACCATTGGTCGCGCCGCAAGGAACATTAATGGGACGGCCATTCTTTTCGCCGATCGTATCACCGATAGTATGAGAAATTGTATCGATATCACCCATCATCGCCGTCAAATTCAACTGGATTACAATGCCAAGCATGGTAAGGAAATGAAATCAGCCCAAGCATCGTCTATTGCATCTATTTTTGAGCTCGAGAAAGAACGGGAAGGTACTCAAGGAACCTATGAAGATATGGATTGGGACACTGAGCCAGGTTCAATCAATCTGGGAGGAGTAGACCAAGGAATGAAAGCAAAAGAAAATCAGGAGAAGCGAATAATTCACGTCAAGGATGGAATCATCACAGATCATATTCCTAGCAAACCGGGAGTATATATGTGGCAAGATGCCTCTGGCGAGATTCTTTATATTGGCAAGGCCAAGAAACTTCGGACACGAGTCAAATCCTATTTGTCCTCCAGTGCCAAACACGGTACTCGAATCCAAGCTATGATCAAGAGGGCAGTACGAGTTGAAATCATTTTGACCCCGTCCGACCGTGATGCACTATTGCTAGAGTCAAACATGATCAAGTATCATCAGCCTGCCTACAATGTGATGCTGAAAGATGACAACTCATACCCTTACATATGCGCTTCGATCGGGGATGAATATCCTAGGTTCACTATTGCCCCCGGACGCCAAAAATGGGACGAGTCCAACACCTACAAATACTTTGGCCCATATCCACATTACTCCGAGATCAATACAATCCTTCAAGGGATTGAAGAGAAATACGACTTGAGGTCCAAGAGCTTTCAGGCGAGGTACGGAGAAGTGACCAAAGAAGCATACCAAGAGCTCTTTCAAATGGCTCTATCAGAAGTTTTTGAAACAAAAGGAAACCCAATTGACAGTTCCCTACCAGCTTTGCGTTTGAAGTATGAAGAAGGAACACATCTGTTTGAGTCTGAATACAATAAGTGCAGGGACGTTGTTGCAGTAGGACAACATGGTGACGACAAGTCGGTCTATGTTGTTCATGTTCTACAACTTCGTGACGGCATTATTGCTGGTCAATTTTCATATACATTTGAATGGGAGCCGGGATTGATAACCGACGAGGACTTTGGAGATGCAATACAAACTATATTGGAGCAACGGCATTACCCTTCAGGAGAGTGTTCGGTACCTGGTCATTTTTCGTTCTTCCCAGATGAAATTTTGACAGAGTACCCGCTTATTGACACCAAGGCACTCAAGGAGACAGTAATCCTAGCCCGCAACGCAGTAGAACAAGATCAGCTGCGCTACAAAGTTGCCATTAGGACCGCTGCTCAACGTGGTCACCGTCGAGAGGCCGACGAACGAGCACTGCAATGTGCTATTGAAAATGCAGCGCAAAAAGCTCGTGAGCATTTGACCACCCAAGTCGGCAAGAGGTTCGTCGACGGGAAGGCTGCTCTAGAATTAGCATCGCTCTTATCGCTGCACAAACCTCCAGAACGAATCGAATGTTACGACATCAGTCATACACAAGGAGAGTCCACTGTGGGTTCCCGCGTTGTATTTCTCAATGGCCAACCCGCACCGCACCTCTATCGCCGTTTCATTGTTCGAAACGTGGTGGGTGTAGATGACTACGCAAGTCTTGAAGAAGTCTTGGAACGTCGATTTCGCAACGCTTGGTTAAAACACAATAACATGTTGGTGGATAAATCAGATCCTTGGGGAATGCCTGATTTAGTGGTAATCGACGGAGGGAAAGGACAATTGAGCTCGGCACTAAAGGGTATGGCGAAGGCTCATGTATACCCTGCGACAATGGATCACCCTGATACCAATCTTACTTCAGCTTCAACCGGTAGACAAGCATTTGTTCCTGTAATCGCACTTGCGAAAAACAAAGAGGAGGTTTTCTGTGTCGACAAATCTGATCCTGTCAATGAGAAGTCAGATTCTCCTGCCCTCCTTTTGCTACGGTCTATTCGTGATGAGAGTCACCGTTTCGCACTACGGTTCCATCGTCTGAAACGGTCAAGAGCTAACGGATTAACTGCGAAAGTAAACTAGAAGAAGGAGACGGCTAACGGAATTTTTCTCAAATTATCCAAATGCGTAGCCCATTGCCGACATCTGTGTCTGAAGTGAAGTTCATATGCCAACGCTGTGTCACCCGATTTTTCGATCTCCTCCTAGGGAATCCTTCTGGCAAGAATGGTGATACGTCCGGGATGACTCTCGATGAGGAACTTGGCATGTTTGGCATTTTTAATAGTACAGTCATTCACTTGAAGCAATTGCATATTCGGTCGTAGATCGGTATTGGCTAGTAAACCATTCGGAGCAATACCCACAATAACAGTAAGCCCTTTGGATGTTTTCATGGAAATACCAATGGGGCTGGTAAGTGTGGGCTTGACGCATGACGCCGTGACTGCTTCCCCTTCCTGTAGCTGGATAGGAGCATGCTCTTGTTGCGCCTCAATTTGTTCCATCTCCTTTTGTAAATCCTCTAGACCTGCGTCTGCATCATCGTCATCATCATCGTATCTATCACTTTCTGCCTCGACACGCATCTGGTCTGTGGAAATTTCGTCGGGTGTCTCGTAGAAATTATAAGTCTTTCCTTTGGGGCTCTTACTACCGCTAGGTCCCTCGTTGTTGTGCGACCCTATTTCTACTGCACTAATAGCCTCAATTTCCTTATCCAGTTCATTCATACGCATCGCCAAATCTTTCATGGAGGAATTCCCCAGAAAGTCAAAATTCTCGCTCTCGTATTCATCAGCCATGGTCCGTTGTTATTATTTGTGTGTACAACAATTATCAATTTTCTTGGCTATTCAGGTTCACTGTCAATGAGAGAATGTTGGTTCTGGGCACGAAGCAATCGAACACCGTCAACCCTTGTAGGAAGAACGAGTAGTTACATGTATGGATATTTGAGATGAGTGACCGTGACTTTTCGGTTTTCCATAACATCCTTTTGACTAGCTTGACTACTTGCGGAGGACCGACAAGTGGTTTCTACAGTACGGCTGAACGGCTGGCGCATTGAAAATGTTTACAGTTAGGGATCGATAGTGTCGAGAATAAACTGCAAGAGTACTGCCAATATGATCACCGCGATCACAACGTACATCCCAAGGCGTGCCTCCTTGGCATCATACTTTTGTAACTGGGCAACATCGATCCATGGGGTAGGTCGTTTCCGGATGGGGTTCCATGGCGAAAATGCAGAAAGGACTTGTCCATTCTTTTCGTTTCGTTGCGATGCTAGGTATTTCTGTTGCCTATCAACAGACCGACAAAACTCTATCCAGTCCTCTGGACTATCCAAAGTATGCGGCGACTTGTTCCAATCTACCACTCCAAGAATTTGAAGGACTTGATGTATTTCTGATCGGGTCAACAACCGCTCGTCGAGCCAGTCAAGCCAACGGTGAAGACTATGACAGCTCATGCCCATTTCTCGACACCGATGTAGAGCTAAACTATATGTCAACCAAGGATTGTGCGTGTATACTTCCTGTGCCTCACCCAAATAATCGTCGAGTACCTCCAAGGACAATTCCATTTGATCGTCGAGTCGTTGATAGTACTTTAGTATTGATTCTTCATTCGTACAAAGTCGCACAACCACCCACGCTTTGGATTGTATTTCACGAAGTGCATTCTCAAAAGCTCGATCAACGTCGGTCGAAGAATATCCGAAGTTATCGGTGGGACGACCATCAGTCGCCAAAACCAAAACAATGTTTTCTTTGAAATGCTGTATGGATCGATTGATTCGTTGAAGATGCATGGTCAATGGCGTCACACCACTCGGCGAAATTCTACTTATATTCCGTTGTAGTGTTTCCAAATCCTCTTGGATCCATTCAGGACCTCTCTCGGCGATGCTCATCTCCTGTGGACAAGTATGTTGTCCATCCGGATTGTTTAAGAGGATGAATTTGGTAGGAGCCTCCAATAAAGCTGCTAGTTGTGCATGGTACTGCACAGTCTCCTGTAATTCTTCCCAGCGCGTACAGCGGGCTACTCGAACATCATCTTGCGATGATGTTTCCAGTAGTAGTTGACCATCCGAAATTGTCATGGACGAAGAGTTGTCGACGAGCCAAATTGTCAGGGGCAGAAATTCTTTGGATCGTGCCAGCATAACGCTGCGAGCGAGCGCTAAGAATACCGTACTGTGAGACACAGTCTATTATTCATTATGTTGTGAGACCCTCATATCCACAGGAAAGAATGACTTACAAGGAGTGAAACCTTGTTCCACAAGACATTGGACTTTGTGGCTGTCGTCGCCATCATCTTCGTTGTTATTGTGGTTTTCAGTCTCCATTGAGAATTGTCCCGTCATTGGAACCGTGTCCGCTGTTTTTGGTCAACGCCCTTTCACTTGCCTTCCAAAGGCTTTCATTACCAAAGATGAAGATCACTCTTCCATAGGAACATCGCCCTCTTTACCAGCGGTACGACTCACAGTCAACCTGTTTGGCTTATATGCCACGTGTAAGAAAAATGAGGAGGTCGCACAACCGTGTTGCGATGACGCAGTTCGAAAATGCTACCGGTAGATGATGAAGCAGTGACACACGAATTTTTGTCTGTTCGGATTTGTTCCGCCAGAATTCCAACGCATGAAAATTCACCATCGGGAGAAGAATCGCCAACAAAAGAGGCCAAATCGTGTACCTTGACTTTGACTCACGTACCAGGTACCGGTATTTGATACGAGCAACTTGAACATCCAATACATCATCACGACAGTTTTTATTACGCTTTTCAAAATTCTGACTGGATCCAGAACTTGGAATCGGGACAAGTCCGGATACAGCATCACAACTCTCTCATCAGCACTCCAAAAGATATATCTTACCATTATATTTGTGCTTTGAATCACAAAAAAAGTTGACTAAACAAAAATGATCGGGAATCTCCTTCGCCATGGTGGCAGACAATGCTTGTTCCAACGATGTACATCTCGATGGCTAAGCCACCGAGTAACAAGTCAGAATTCAATGAATACTAGTATTGCATACATGAACTCGGTTCAGAGAACACAAGAGGCCTCTAATCAGGCGGGTGCAAGTCCATTGCAACCTAAGGAAGATTCTATTGCTCCCCTAAACACATCACACGTGTCATCGGTGGAAGAAAATTTGATGCAAGTACTCATGTTACAACGAACGTCATTTGATGAACCCAATCATCTTTACGAAAGCACAGTTCGTGGTATTGTGTCTTTGTCGCAAGAATCGCCACTCCATTAAGAATCTCAACTCTGACGATTGACACTGCTGCGAGTGTGAACAATATTTTTTATTCATTCATTTTTTATTTACATGCTACCAATGAATTCCTCGGATCAAGGCTTGACCCAACACCTACTTGGGGTCATCATCTTTACCTACATTCACCGTGGTATTGGCTGTCATGAGAGTATATCTCATTTCGTGTAGCATAAAATGGAGCATCTAAGATAATGCCCAATAACTTTCATTTGGAATAAGCTACTCATCGTTTTCTGTATCGCTTGCATCCTCCTCTTCACTTTCGTCAACATCATCACTTTCATCCAAGTGGTTCTCCGATTGTGGTTGCTCTTTCGTCATTTCAGCACTGTCAGGAGCAGTGTCCCTTTCCGTCGTCTTTCGTTGCGATGTTTTTACGGGCATTGTTGATAGAGTCTCCGTGGTAACTTCCTTCGGACGATACAGAGCCGTGTAGGACTTTTCCATGTCCGCATTCAAAATGGCCTGTTGGGGAGCCGGGAGGAGACTAGAAATGATTCCTGGCGGATTTGCCATTAAATAAAACAGAGTTTTGGACCAAATCTTGACCGGTCGTGCTTGAAGGACAAAGCACAAGGGAGCACCCCACAACATGAGTGTCCGTGATACACTGTTGCGTCCTCCAAAAAACCCAAAAACAAGAGAAGTATCGAATTGTATATTGTTTCGGCCCAATCCTATGTCCAAAGAAAGATCCATCATTCCAACAAGAGTGAGACATGACAAAGCAATCGACACTTCCCTTCTATGCAAGGCGATCACTGTATACGTACAATGTTCAAATAGGTTTGAATGCTCTTTTTCAAACTCGTTCTGGCACCACCCTTGCCACTGCGATACCGTTGCCCTCGAATTTCTTCCGTGTGGTGATCTCGTTTGATGGCCGTCAAGCTAGCCTCCCATACCTCCGCTGATACTTGTGACTTAAGCTTGTCCTTGAGTTGTTTGGCCTGTTCTTGAATCTCAACTCGAAGTAGAGGTGACGACGGAGCGGTGGGCTGTGCCAATAACAAGGCGTTGCGAGACATGGCTGCTTGATTCAAAAAGAATGCTTCAATCAGTTCTTCGGTGGTCAGAGTGTCCTCATCGTCCTCAATATGAGACTTGAGTTTGGGAGCAAGTTCAATCGCAAATTTGGGATCCACTGGTGGGACCGAGTTCAAGGTGAGAACCTTGAATGCAGTGTCCGAGTCGTCGCCCTCTTCCAATTCCTCTTCATCGTCTTCATCGTCATCAAAAATCTCATCCACCAACATTTCATCATCCAGAACCTTTCCTCCATATACAAGTTCCAAGCCTAGAACAGGAGGCCGGCCGGGCAATAGTCGTGAAACTTGCTTTTTCAATCCGGCAATATTGTTGGTGCGTCGGGTTGTGATTTCAACTCGTTGATCCAAGACACTATTTCCCCAGTTTGTTTGAATCAATAACCGAGCAGGTTGTGATGAGATTGTGGCAGGTTTGCCTTGTGCTTCCGCGTCATCATCACCGTCATCCTCGTCCTCTGCTGCATTGTCATGTTTATCGAGGTCGTCCGAAGGGCTAGGCGAGGCCAAAGTCGTTTCATTGTCCGTTTCCGCAGCGGTACTACCCCCTCGTACAGCAAAAATCTGCGAGGGAGATGTGCTACGAATCGCTTTAGAGATTGTTGGCAAATTTGTCGCACGTGCAGTGTTCCATTTGTGCTTGGTTGTGGATCCTGACGCCAATGTCGACAATGCAGATCCATACAACGCCACAAATAAGAGTACATTGTGATTTGTCATTCTTCGCCAATAAAGACCGACCCACGATGCAAAGAAAATGTACAGTGCTGTTTGAAAAAGTGAATGTCACCGCCTTGGAAGCAATGCAACAGATAACAAGGTTACAGTTCTATCTCATCAGTTCTTTGTACACAAGCCATCAATTTTTCCAAATCTTCCAGCTGGCACAAGGCGAGTGATTGACTGACCCGATCAGTAGCACCCACTGACGTGGATCGAATTAGTCAAGAAGTCAACACATCATCGTTTATCGTCTCACTCGTGTCAATCACAAAACGTGTAACCGCTGTCATCGAACAAAATTCTATTTGTCGTCCAAACCACGACGAGAATACTGAATCATTGGTCTCGCTTTTGAGAACAACCGTATATCTCTGCAGGAAGGATCACAAAAGCCATTTCCGAAATATTTGACGAGCAAAACAAACGCTTATACAATTTTCCTATAGCATGAAGACGATACGAGACCCCTCCATGTCTCTATGGATATTCACAGTCAGCATCGTGGTGGCACGTTTATTACCAACGACACAAAGTTGGGTCACGCCCTGGTCTACTTGGAGTACAACAAGAACAAGGTATGCTTCGTCGTCGTCTTCGTCTTCCAGCTTGGGAATGGCTCCCTTTCTGGCTACAGGAAGACCTGATTTTTCCAACATTGCTTCTCACCAAGAAGCCAAAGCGAATGTCCAAGCCTTGAAGGATTTGCCTCGACCAACGAATCCAAAGCGAGTCATTGTTATTGGTGGGGGTCTTGCTGGACTCAGTACTGCCAAGCATTTGGTGGATGCGGGACATATTCCAATAGTTCTGGAAGCACGGGAATTGTTGGGAGGCAAGATTGCTGCCTGGAAGGACAAGGATGGGGACTATTCCGAGACTGGGTTGCATGTATTTTTTGGGGCGTACCCCAACGCCCTGACGTTGTTTGAAGAATTGGGTATCTCGGATCGACTCGACTGGAAAGACCATCAAATGCTCTTTGCCAAGCCAGGGGGTGTCACCAAGGAATTTACAACCTTTGATTTCCCGCCCGGGCTTCCTGCACCATTAAATGCCGGAGTGGCAATCTTGGGCAATCAAGACTTGCTAACTTGGCCAGAAAAGATCAAATTGGGCCTAGGATTGATTCCAGCATACCTACAAGGTCAAGCGTATGTAGAATCGCAAGAAGGAGTGACGGTACAAGAATGGATGGAACAGCGTGGTATTCCTCCCCGAGTCACTGATGAAGTTTTCTTGGCCATGTCCAAGGCACTTGGTTTCATTGGTCCCGAAAAGTTGAGTATGCAATGTGTGTTGATTGCTTTAAATCGATTCTTGAGAGAAGGGGCTGGATCTCGCATTGCCTTTTTGGATGGATCGCCAACGGAACGCTTGTGCGAACCAATCAAGGAATACGTTGAAGCACGAGGGGGACAGATTCGAACGGGAGCACCTGTGACTCGAATACTTTTGAATTCCGATGACACTGTAGCTGGCCTATTGCTGCAAGGAAACGAAGTCATTAGTGCTGACGCTTACGTCAATGCCATGCCCGTCGATGCTCTCAAGATGCTGGCACCGTCCGAATGGTTTGCCTACGAATACTTTTCCAAGCTCAAGAACTTGAGGGGTGTTCCAGTCATGAATCTGCACCTTTGGTTTGATCGAAAGTTGTCCACCGTGGACAATCTTTTGTTCAGTCGATCTCCTCTCCTTTCTGTGTACGCTGACATGAGTGAGACTTGTGCCGAGTACGCTTCCCAGAATCGATCCATGTTGGAACTCGTCTTTGCTCCGGCTGCTGCATACATGCAAAAGTCCGACGATGAAATTCTTGAGGCAACGTTACAAGAACTGGAGCGACTCTTCCCCGAAGAAATCAATGCTGATGGATCTTTGGCCAAGGTTGTCAAGTTCACTTGCGTGAGAACGCCAACATCAGTCTACGAGACACTACCCGGTTGCGAAGCTAGTCGTCCATCTCAAGTATCTCCCATATCAAATTTCTTTGTGGCTGGCGACTTTTCGAAACAAAAGTACCTTGCATCGATGGAGGGTGCGATTCTCAGCGGTGTCCTGGCAGCGAGGGCCATTGCCGATTCCTTTACGGATTCCACTTCCCCGGCACCGTTCCAACTGACCCCACGAGCGAAGGATCCTAGCGCACCCGATGTCAATGAATTTACCCCGGATATGAAACTTTACAACGTTCGCATTGCTAAGACTGTACCAGTCGAAGTCGAAGAGGAGCTTGGAGGCACTGTAAATGTGCTGCAAGCTCACAGTTTGACAAATAATAAATCGCACTAATTAATAGTCCATTCTAAAGTACAGAGTTGGCAATATTGCCTGACAAAATGCACAGTTCAGACCACTGCAGTCTCTGGCGCTGACTTTCAAATTCATCTTGGACTCCTTGGAGCCGTCTGAAAGTCTTCCCCAATGTGCCAGAGCCGCTTGCTCCATAAAAACTTAGCTGGTTATTTCCCTACTCGTTGACAGGGAAGAAATCATCGCAATGTGTTCATTGCCGGTGATTTCGGATGAATTCCGCTCGGCTTCCATACTTCTCGTATGTTGCACGACGAAGCTCTTCATCAGATTCGTCATTAGGAACCTTCTTCTCAAAACTACGCTGAATCCCCAAGGCCGAAAGCTTGATTTCGCTGTGGAGTTCGCAATCGTCTTGTCGCTCTCGTAATTCCATGATGCGTTTCTTTTCCGCTTTTCGCTTCTTCTTCCATAAACTGCACACTTTCCTGGGTGTCAACGTGCTGGTGTTGCCACGGTTCTGATTCGGCACACCTAATTCATGTTTTGCAGCAGGCCCTCCGATGGGGCCCGGTTCTTTACCGACCAAACTGTTATTATCAGCCCAGTCACATCCTGGCGGAGTGAAGAGTGATGTCATTAGACCTTCCATGGCAAAGCACATGGACGATTGCATGGAACAGGCCTCTAGGTTCAAAAGAGCTGATGATCTGCTTCCACCTTCGATTATCTCATCAAACGATTCAAGATGATCACTTTCCCCTAGACTTGGATACATTTCTTGGGGATTAATCCGCTCTAGCAACAAGCAATCAAGGTGATTCCGGAGTTGTATCCGTTTCGGTTTTTCCAACACGAGGATGAAGGCGGAATGGGGAGGATGGTTTCTATTTTTTTTGTGATTCTCTGTCTCGTGTTGTGACAGGGCGCACGTTCTCTCCATCACGGCGGACTGGGGAATTATAACAAGGAAGGAATTTGACCTCCCCATAGTAAAAGGTATTCACATACAACACTGTATACTGAGAAAAAGATTTCAACTGAAATGATCTTGGCGCCAGACCGCGTCGGGGGGTGCTCCTCCGATCGTTCGAGTTTATGAAGACATAGGAGATACCTGGCACGCATATATATAGAATATAATCCAAATTCTGGCACAAGTGACCATTCGAACGTGGGGGTGTCACGGTGGAATGATGCTCCAATGACGCGGATTTCGTGTCGAAGTAGTCAGAATCTGCCCCCGCGCGCGTTTGTTGGCTAGGAGCCAAGGTTGTGTTTGCGCATCCGCACTCGTGTACATGTCCCCTTTCAGAATCGAGGTCGCGCCTCGGAGAATTCGTCTCCCCATTATTGATTCACCACCACGCTGCCGGAAGCAAGCTTGTCCTCTGCTGGCAGTAGCTCGTACCTGGTACCTGGTACCTGGTACTTGTACCTTGGTAAAAACATGTTACCTTGTTCACGTGTGCAGCGTTGGCGAAACAACATACTACCGGTAACGTTAGTAAAACAAGAGAATGGTTTCCAATTGTCAATGAACTTCATCTGCTGACTACACTCGACTTGTGGAACCCGCCAATAACCTTCATATTGGCCTCACATTCTTTTCTCGCTTTTTTAACGTTCCTCCATGACGAGTCACGAAAACGATCTTCAAAATTCTGTAGTTCAAATTCCTTTGGATCCACTCGAACAAGAAGCCATTCGAATACAACAAGAGTGGGAAGAATGTAGCCGTGATCCTTTCAAGGCATGTCCCCAGTCCAAGTACCCGCGATATGACGTGCCTGTAGATCACATGGAAGGGGACAGAGCCACCGAGATCAAACTATTTAGCTGCAAACGACCTCATATGCGTGCTTTGCACTGTGCCTGGATCAGTTTCTTTTTAGCCTTTATGATTTGGTTCGCCCCTGCTCCTCTGCTGAAAGAGATTCAAGACTCACTTGGCCTGACCAAACAGCAAGTTTGGACGTCGAGCATCACCAACGACTGCACTGCAATCTTCATGAGGCTTGTAATGGGGCCAGTATGTGATAATTACGGAGCGAAGTGGCCCATGGCGATCGTATTAGTTGTTGCCTCGATACCAACCGCAATGGTCGGCTTAATCAACAGTGCTGCCGCACTTTCTCTAGTTCGATTCTTTATCGGAATTGCAGGATCGTCCTTTGTCATGTCTCAATTCTGGCCAAGTCGCATGTTTTCGAGAGAGATTGCTGGATGTGCGAATGGTCTCGTTGGAGGCTGGGGGAACCTTGGAGGTGCTTGGACACAGCTCTTTATGGGAACGCTTTTGTTCCCAGCCTTTGAACGATTATACGACGGCGACTCTGAAAAGGCTTGGAGGACGATTTGCGTCATCCCTGCATCTATGGCTTTTTGTTGGGGTCTGATTCTCCCATTTCTTACTGATGATGCCCCCATGGGCGATTACTCGGAAATGAAGAAAAATGGCAGCATGGATCGTGTCTTTTTCACAACATCTCTACGAAGCGGTGCCACCCGCAATACATGGATTCTTTTCATACAATATGCTTGTTGCTTTGGTGTGGAGCTCGTGATGAATAATGGATCTGTCCTCTATTTCAATGCCAGGTTTGGTCTACCTACCGAACAAGCGGCTACTATGGGTTTTATCTACGGGTCCATGAATATTTTTGCTCGGGCTCTGGGTGGACTTTATTCCGACAAGCTCAACATCAAGATGGGCATGCGAGGCAGACTATGGCTTCAATCGACATTGCTGATGTGCGAAGGCATTTTGATTATCGTCTTTTCTCTGTGTAATACGCTCCCAGGCGCCGTCGTTACCATGTGCTTGTTCTCTCTTTTTACTCAATCATCAGAAGGTGCAATTTTTGGTGTTGTTCCTTATGTGAGCAAGCTATATACAGGTGCTGTAGCAGGATTTGTGGGATCAGGGGGAAACGTTGGAAGTGTTGTATATGGGCTTGGCTTTCGAAGCTTGAGTTATCGCAATGCGTTCATCATGATGGGTAGCATTGTCATAGCGTCATCCTTTTTAAGCATTTTTATCGATATTCCTTGCCATGCACGGATGCTTTGGGGTGAAGACAATCATGCTGTCATTCAGGCACGGGAGAGATACATCCGCCGTCGACAAATGCAACAAATTGCTGTCACTGTCAATTCAGATCCCGGGCATGGAGGCAGCGATGAACACTCTGAACCAGGGAACGACACCATGGAAGGTACAAGGGAGCGTAGGGATGGTGATACATCGCCCGAAGTACCGTCAGAGGCAATGGTCAATGTCAGTGTTGATAGTCACCAAATAACACCGCCGGACAATGAAATGCCTTTACCAAGTGGATAATCCGGCTCATCTCCTACAAGTCGGCGTGGCTCATTGTCTATTTTGAAGGATGATCATTTTTGGTAATTTAGATTGGTTGCAATACTAAGCTGCGTTTTTAAAGAAGCAACTCTACGACTCAATGGAATTGACAAACATTGTTGGGTGCTGTCATCATTATGAAAATGTGCGCCTCTATGTGCTTCCTTTGTCGCATTCGGTGCCACCAACTTCTAGAGTCATGTATCCTCGCAAGTTTGTATTCAAAGGGTTCCGAAATCCACGTGTACGAGTTGAGAAATCCACTTCAAGGAACACCAATTGTCAGTTGGACAGTCTACTGTTGGTCTCATCAAGGTCGTTGCACGGTACATCGAGATGTTGATAGCCTATGAACTGACTGAACCTATTCTGTGATCGTGATTGTACGCTTTCCAGATACATCAATCCCATGCTCACATCCCTCAATTCAGCATATACCGTAATTATTCTCGCGACGACCCATGCTTGCCTATAGTGGTATCGTATACAAGACGAATAGTCATTGAGGGGATGGTTCAGTACATGGTAGTCCCTACTAGTTCTTGAATCCTTCACACTTGTTGACCTAATACAGTTTATTACAGTTGTGCTACTTCTCTCTGTGATGACTGACGCATTCTTGTTCCTCCCAGCGAGGCGAGTGAAGTAACAGGGCCATAATTAATTCACTTGATGTAGAATTCTGGTAGGAAGAGACGAGAAATTATCCATGTCTGCCGATTCTGACTCATTCGTCGCGAGACCATGGCCGAGTTCCGAAGTCCTCAGGCGCCAATTGCACATTTTCTGTTCAGCTTACTAGTACTTTGTTGAATCAATTACGTTGCAGAGAAATACAGAACGAATGAAGGTTTTTCAAGCTTTGTTGCAGCTTTGTTTGGTGGCCGTCGCGCAAGGGTGGGCATTCTCACCCAAGGGCAAAGTACCAGCGATTTGTCGAAAAGCCTTTCTCGCTGGGGCTGCAGGTGGTGCATTGATTGGGGCTGCTGGAGTAGCGGGTGCAGCTGTTGCTGTCAATCAGGTGAATAATAATCGCCCCGTACCGTATGAGCCTGTGCCAGGGTCTATGGATGGAAAAGTTGTTGTGATTACAGGCGGGAGTACGGGTTTGGGACTCGAGTCAGCCAAGCGTCTGGGAGCGGCAGGGGCTACCATTGTTTTGACTTCCCGCAATCTTTCCAAAGCCGAATCAGCTGTAGATGAGGTAAAGAAGTATCTTGTCACCAAGGGGATTCAGGATACGTCCAAGATTTCCAGTCTTGTCCTTGACTTGGATGATCTCGATAGTGTCAAGTCGTTCCCTTCTGCCTACAAGGGACTTGGTCTTGGAAGCATTGATGTCTTGCTCAATAATGCGGGAGTCATGGCCATTCCGAACCTACAACTGACAAAAGATGGATATGAACGAACCTTTCAGTCGAATCATTTAGGTCACTTTGTCTTGACGGCTGGATTGTTCCCGTTCTTATCTCGGGAGAAGGCCACTGTTGTCAATGTATCGTCTACTGCATATAATTTTGCACCCAAGGGTCTTGAAATTGACAACTTGAATGGAGAAAAGAACTATGGACCTTGGACAGCATATGGTCAATCCAAATTGGCGAATATTCTATTCACACAAGAACTTCAGCGGCGTGTCGATGCGGGCGGCAAAGATTCTTGGCTGACAGTTGTCGCTCTGCATCCAGGTGTTGTTCAAACGGACTTGTCTCGGTATATCATTGGCGAAGAAAAGTGGAATGAACTCAAGTCGAAAGGTCCCTCCCCTATTGACTCGTTAATTTTCAATGTGTCGTCGGTCTTCCTAAAGACAGTCAAGGAAGGGGCTTCCACCCAAGTCTTTTTAGCATCCGGAGGTGAAGGAACTTTGAAAAAGGGAGCGTATTACGACGAAATGAAACCACGAGACCTTCCAGCTTTTGCAAAAGATGAATACAAAGCGAAACTATTATGGGAAAAGTCGGAGGAACTCGGTGGTGTTAGTTTCGACGTGAAAGACCAAATAAAGACACCTCCCTCGTCGACGATTGAGGCGGAAACTTAGGCATTGTGATTAAAGTAGAGATTATAAATTGGTTGCAAAATCACATCAGAGTTTGGCTAAGTCTCAAAGCCCTCTGTAGATCGACAGCTTCCTGCTCTTCGGCGCTGACACCTGATATGACACTGTCTGAGCTAGACGATTGTCGAGAGCCAGGCGTGGTTACCAGGGAACGGCGTAGTCCTCCGTCCAAAGGTGGTATTTCATAGTCCCTTCCAGTGGTCACTGTGGTCAATGCCGACATCCATCGGTGGTAATCTTCTTCGGTAGATGCCGCCGCATGAACCACGGGTGCCATTTCATCAAATGGATTGGTATACACTGTAAACGACAATGGATAATTGGGGTTGAACTCAACTTTGGAAATCCCGTAGCCAAGAGTGTACGATTTTCCTTCCATGTCCCACTGGTAGTGACTTCGTTGCAAGTATAGTTTGCTGAATTTGGATTTCCATTTGCGCATCACACTTTTGCTCTTGACGAGTAGAAGTCCCTTTATGATGAGGCCGTCCTTTTCTCTCGAGTTTCCCGACGGGAAGCTGCGAGTATTCAGGTATTCTGGCTCGGGAAATAAGAGTTCCCAGGTTCCTGGTGTCCTTGGAGGGGTCGGTGCATAAGGTTGCGCGGTAACAGAAGGAGGAGGCGTTACGTAACGTTGAGCTGTGGCTGTCGGTGAAGCCCAAACAGTTGTGGATGGCACTACGGTTGGTGTTTGAATGGTTCGCGGAACGCCGGGTTGAGATGCAGGGGTGGTGGCCCAGGGATCGATGATTCGGTTTGGAGTAGATGCAGGCGCTGGAGTGGAGGCTATTCCATTCGATGTCATCCCTCTTGGTGGTGTTCCCATGAGATTACGCTGACTCTTTTGCTTCTCTACGTGTTCCACTTGACGAGCCATCTCTTGGTCAGCCTCGGTGAGATTGTGTTCGAGTGCTGCTCGTTTCCTATCCTCGACATCCTGTTCCTCCTTGATAAGTCCAAAGGCCGTATACAATGAAGTTAGTTGTTGTTCCATGTCAGTAATGCGTTCATCTTGAACATTGAATCGAGCCTTGAATTGTGCCAAACGCAGGTCGCTTTGGCTATCGGCTTCTTGCATCGCCTTGATCGACAATGCCATTTCGTCCTTTTCGACTTGGTGATTCATTTGAGCCTGTCGTAACTGAGCGTCTTTTTCCCGTAGTTCTTTCATCCATTTTTCTTGCTCTGCCCGGAAACGATCTTCCGAAGCCTTGAGCGCCTCTGTTTTTTCATTGAGCAGTTTGACCATTTTTTCGTATTCGGCAGCCATTGCTGGGACAATAGCAGTGCTTGTACCACCAGACCCTCTTGCAACACTCTGCAATTGGTTGGTACCACTTCCGTCATCCCCTTGGCTTCGGGTACTTGTACCTCCGGCTCCTCCATCAGTGCCTGTAGCCTGGTCTTGACCACCCAATTGACGACTGGACGCTTCTTTGGCCAATTTGGCAAGTTCTTGCATTTTCTTGGCCTGGTCCATCTGGTGTTGCTTCAATTGATCCTGAAAGGTGGATTCAAGTCGATTCGATCGTGCTATTTCTTTATTTAGTCGATCAAGATAATCTTGAGCATCTTGCTTGTGTTGGTCTCTTTCGGCTTCCAATCGAGTCGCCCTGGCACGTTCATGACCAAGTTCGTCATATAAATGTTGAATCTCGCGTCGATGACGTTCTTCAATTTCTTCAAGTTCTCCGATGCGTAATTCCACTATCAAGAAGAAGAATGGGAGTTGTGTTAGCAACAACAAACGTGGGATGGGTTAAAAAACCACACCAAAGGTTGGTTGAAAGAACGCAACACTTACAATTAGCAATGTGCGGAGCGGCTGTTTCACGCTGTCCTTCCTTTTGCTTGGCTAGCGTTGCTGCTTCGAGTTCTGCTCGGAGCTTGGCCACTCGATGTTGTAATTCTCCAAAGGCTTCATTGGCACAGGCATCTTCTAGTGCCTTGCGCAAATCTGCGACACTGATACCCTGCAATTCTGCCAAAATCCTTAATTGTCGCTCCAATCGATTGATTTCCACCGATTGTGCCTCATTCTTGGCCTGTAAAATTCGGAGTTGTTTGGATAGTTCGGAAAGACCTGCTGATCCTGCTGCCTTGGCCCTTTGTTTGGATGGAGAGAGGAGTGGGAGATTACTACTCATCACGTCCGATTCTTTCTTTTCTTCTTCCATCTCGTCAGTTTGCAAGTCGGATAATACCATAATGGTTCGTTTATATGTTGGATCCTTTGGGGTTGTTATAGCCGGACGAGCTGGCTTGGCCAAAGAGAGGTGCGTTTTTGGATTTGGATTTGAATCCCAGTGAAAAATGTGAACCCCACCGGTATGCTTGTTCCGTGGAGACCCACTGCTTTTCTCATTCATCACAGGTCGTGCTTGACCTTTCTAGCGAAGTTCCATGGTGCCGTATCCGGGTTATTTCGCCAATCTCACGACTCCGTGACACCCGGCTGAGGGTCTTCCGTGACAGAAACCTACTTCCGAGAAAATCTGGCGGCTGTGCTTCTATAGGAGTGACGGACATGCTGCGATCTTGGGGGAGGCCCATCGACCGCACACCAAGAACCGTTGGTGCCTACTGGTAAAATACACCGTCGGTTGTGCAGAATCAAGGCTCACCTCTTCATCATTATCATCGGCCGAGTCTCTCCACTGCCGTTTGATATAGCTTATTCACAGTTACCACCGTTGCATATTGGCTGGAAGAACCCACTCACTCACTCGCTCAATCGAACCAGGCAGTGCGACACCATGTCCGAACTTACAGAAGTCCTCCGAGACTTGGCATCGCCTCGTGCCGATAGCCTTTCCGACAAACAACGGAAGGAACTCATGGATACCGCCCTCCTATCCTTACAAATGTCCACCATGGAACGAAAGGTGCTGGCGAATCGAAAAGGTGAGTTTGAGAATTTCTGTGTGCCTAGGGATTTTTGTTTCTGCGAGTTCATTTCCTCACCTTCCACCCCGGTTGTTGTTTCTTGTGTACTCAATTACCATAGATCTAGTCGTCTGGTCTCATCATGGCTACCAGCGACTTGCGCAACTCGTATGTGCTGCCATTCTGGCAGAATCCGAAAAGCCACAGTTGCGACAGAATCTCTGTTTGCGTCTCTGTTCTATTTTACAGCAATCAGGGAATTCGAAACTCTTGCTCCAATGTCAAAAAAAGGTCAAAGGCGTCGAGGCCCTCGAAACGACAGCACAAGATAATATTGCTGCTTGGGCCTTGTTACCCACAATAGATTGGGATTTGTTTGTCAAGGTAGCATTGAATGGTACTACCATTGCGTCGGCAACGGATATGCAATTACTAAGTCCCCGTTTGTCACAACTGACTTTGGAATCCTGGGAGTCCAAGGTGGGACCGGCCATAGTACTCAAGCTCAAGGCCAAACCAGAGTCGGTGATTGATTTGGTCAAGGGATTGTTACAAGCCTTGCCACCATCATTGGTGGCACAATCCAAACAAGTTGTGGATGAGCTATTACCAGCCGTGATGAAACAGGTCAAGAGCCCCAAAGATTCGATTCGCAATCCATCAATTGTCATTTTACAATCCATGGGAACATCCATGACCAAAGCTTGTAGTGACAAGGTGGATGGAGCCTCGTCCAGTCTCTGCACACTCGTCCAAGCGGTGGCAGATACGAAAACCTTGACTCAAATTGCGCAACGACAAGCAGCGTATGTCGTATTGGCATGTATTGGAAGGGCAATCGTAGAGGCAAATGTTGGACTAGATGAAACAACCCTTTCGGAAGTATTGACCGGTATACGCACACCCTTGGCCAAAGAAGCCAAAACCGCGACAGAAGCGCGGCAACAAGGACTCGAAGCGCTCCTGGCATGGATCGTGGTCGGCAAGCGCAATGGCGGTGGGAAAGGGTATGACGAAGCTTTGGCATACTTGGCCTCTCCAATCGTTTTGAAGAATGGACCCGACTCGCAAGTAGTATTGGGTGCATTGGTTCAACACGTCCACCCGGACCTGGTGGAATCAATCACATTAGATCTATGGAAAGACGAGAAATTCGTCAAGGGACTTGAGGGTTTAATCGAAGCGGCCAACAAAAAACATGAATCGGCGTCGTCGATTCCTCAAGTCGAAGGGTTACTGGCTGTCTATTTGAGTCTTTTGCAAGCAGCGGCGTCATCCAAACCCAAGCTTTCACCAGCCGTAGAAAAAGTTGTCGCTGCAGGGTCATCATCAGTCGAAAAGACCTCGTTTGTTTTTGGTATTGCAACTATAAAGGCTGTGGCTACCAATCTCGCCGTGGCAAAAATCCTTCCCCAAATCATTGCCCTGTACATCAAGATTAGTTCATCAACTGGGACAATAAAGGCCAATGTCAAGGCGTCCTCATCTCTCTGCAGGGCGATGGCGAGCTGCATTGCCCATCCGGTCCCGATCGGAAACCACTATGCGTCGGCGGGCATCGCAGCATGCATTCAAACAGTACTGGATTACCAGCCGATGGCAGAACCCTTAGTCGAAGCTCTCTTTGCTCACGTCAATCAACTATCCCTGGAGAGCGAAGAGTTACGCCTGTCACTTAATGCTACCCGCAAGGCTCGCGAGGAAGCCATGGCTGCTACCATCAAGGGAAAATGTAGTGAAACCGGCGACCACGGTGGTATGGACGTGAATGCTGTCCGACGAGTCGCCAAAAAACTCATGTTGCGACCTCTAACTCCCAGAGCGCTCGGCATGGCAACAATATTGATGCATGTGGGTACATCCATGCGATCTACTTGCAAGCAACGCGCATCTCTGGTGAAGAACCTAACCACTGATTTGAAGGAGTGCCTTGTCTCTCAATGGGATAAGATCGACGAAATAATACCATCAATTTCCGAGTTTATTGCAGAGAATTCGGGAAAAGTTCTCGTCGTGACGGGAGATTCCTCAATATCTGTCAGTCCAGCTATCCACAAAGGCTCACTCAGCCTCATACTTACTCTGGGAAAAATTGCAAGCCAAGTCTCTGAAGAAAGTGATGAGTCCAGTGAGGATGATATGAAGCCGGTTGATTTTGCAAAGAGACTCTGCACGGATGAGTTGGCGCCAAGACTAAAGGGGCAATTGAACGATCTCATTCCTCAGATTGAGGCACTATCTGCCTATGACGTTGATATATACAGAACGCCACTTGGAAGTCTTTGTAGGCAACAGGCAACGAACAAGTCAATGGATGAAGAGAAGGGCGGAAAGGGGCGCAGGACAGAGGATGAAGAATGGGAGCTACAACTAAAAAAGGAGTTAGCCAAAAAGAACAATCCGAATCCGGGGCCGAGAATATCTTATCGCCTGAGGACAAGAAGCTGATTTCCGAGCAAGATAAGGAAAGAGGGCGAATCACATCTCTCATCGAAACTTTCCATCGAGTTATGTCATCCGTGGATTCTTTGGCGCAATCGGACATTGAAGTAGGCAATGCCTCTCTTCCAATTTTATCTGAAGGAGTGCTGACACTCACCGTTTCAAGGTGCCCAGCCTTGCAATCCATTCCTGGCTTGAAAGAGAAAAGTTTCAAAACGTTGACCACACTTGCTACTTGTGTATACGAAATTGAGGAAACGTATTCAAGAATGATTGCAAGTGCATTGGTTACATGCTATCGTCCACCAGACAACACTGACGGACCCCCAGTGAGGTTGGATTCGTCAAAGGGATTATCTATTTCTGCATTACCTTCTCCGTGTGAACCAGCTGCCACGACAATTTTTGAAATGGATGAATTTCAAGAGGAACTTTCTGGGTCTTCGTTTGCTTTCTTGTTTCCTATTGTCAGCGCAGCTCTCAAGGGCCCTCGAACAGCACCTGGATGTGAAGGTGCGCTTCGAGTTCTGGAAAGGCACACAATCTTGCTGGCAGGCGAAGAAAAGGATCGGTTTGTGGCGCCTCTGCGCGTAGATATGGTTGGTAGTGTGCTTGAATTGTTGAAACACGATAGGGCGCAAACATTTGTTGACCCTACCCCGTATGAAGCCCTTGTGGCATGTTATCAAACCGATAACGACGAAGAAAGTTCAAGCCCACCATTGACGACCGCCGAGCTTGCAGCTCTTCTCGATGAGCGAGGTGCAATTGGTCCTCACAACTGCCGTGTGGGATCAATGATTGCACTTGGAGCCATTGGCTCAAATCACAAGAAGCTTTTGAAGGCAAATCCGTTGATAGAGAATAGAATTTGGTTGAACTGCTTTGAAAAAGACGAAACTATCAGAAAGCACGCCCGAAATGCTTGGGGCATCATCCACGAGATCCCTGACCTGGACGAAACGACAAATGGCAGGGATCTTCCTCCTCCATCACCTCTGTATGCTATATCCCTGCTCCCACTCTTGAATAATAGCGACAAGACGATTGCAGCAGCAGCGGCTGAAGCCTTTGCCCATGGCATGGCTGCTCATTCAAACTCGGTCAACAGAAATATCCAGAAACTGTGCAGCTCTTTCATCGACTCTTGTCCCGGTTTCTCATTAGACGACAAATCTAGTGTTTCGTCGTCGTCGCTGCCAAACATACCCTCCCCAGCACCGGTGGCAGCGCCTCCAAAGAAGCCCGCCGGTGTGCCCGCCGCTTTGAAGAAAAAGACAGTACAAAAATCTGCCCTTGAAGTAGCCGGTATCGGGCAGGGCAAGAAACCCAAGAAGAAGACGTCCACTGTTGCAGCTGCATTGCTGAAACCGAAGCAAGAGCGGACACTGGATCAAAGTATGCATGAGAGCCAATTCAAAATGGGTCCACAGAAAGCTCCACCGGAAAAGGATACTCCCGAGAAGGTTGGGGCTCGTCTTGGAATATTGCACGCACTTAGCGCGTTATCATCGTCAAATGTGGACATCGACACGCAATCGTTGAAGTTACTTACTGGGTTCCTTATGGCTTATGGAATTGCTGATTTGGATGAGAGCGTCAAGAATACATCTCGAGACACACTGCGTGACTTGGTGGCCACCTTTGGTGCAGGTGACGATGCTATCGCGTTCCTCTTGCCCCTTCTGGACAAGATTCTGAAAACCGGGGTGACAGATCAGGAAGTTCTTGGAGAGTTGTCCAAGGACAAGATCCCCGACGACAAGGAAGCCTCGAATCGAAGGAAAGAGGGTGCAGTTGTTGTGCTTGGATCCGTCGCCTTGCATCTCAAGGGACCGGATAATGCCAGCAAGATCGACACAACAGTGGATATGTTGCTGGATTCACTCAAGACACCGAATGAAGACGTTCAAGCTAGCGTGGCAGATTGTCTGTCCAAGCTTATGAAGAAGGGCAATACCCAAGAACGCATAGAAAAGATTTTGGACGATGTACTGCAAAATTGTTTGAATGGACAGACAGTGTCGATTCGACGCGGAGGAGCTCAGGGTGTTGCAGCTGCAGTACAGGGAAGTGGAATCGCTGCACTTAAGAAATATGGCGTTGTCACGAAATTGGAAGAAGCTTGTGCCTCTGGAACTTCCACAAGCAAGGAGGGCTCGTTGTTCGCCATTGAGCTCCTCTGTACAAGATTGGGACTGCTATTCGAACCTTACGTAATTGTCCTGCTACCTTCACTCCTCAAATCGTTCAGTGATAGCAGTGACCATGTTCGAAAAGCAGCATCCCAAGCAGTCGCATTGATCATGAGCAAGCTTTCTGCTCATGGTGTCAAGCTTGTGATGCCGGCCGTGCTTACCGCCTTTAACGACAGTTCCTGGCGAACAAAGCAGGCATCAATTCACATGCTGGGTTCGATGTGTCATCTTGCCCCAAAGCAACTTGCCCAGGCCCTTCCAAAGGTGGTTCCAAAAGTTATTGAGGCATTTGCCGATACTCATCCCAAAGTAAAAGCTAGCGCACAAGAGGCACTTGATGAAATCACAACGGTTATTCGAAACCCTGAAATTTCTTCCCTCAGCCCATGTTTATTGAAAGCTCTAACTGACCCTGCTGACTTTACGTCACCTGCGTTGGAAGCGCTTATTGGCACAGAATTTCTGCATGCTATTGATGCGCCAAGTCTGGCTTTGATTGTTCCAATTCTGCATCGTGGACTTCGGGATCGTGCAGCCACGACCAAGCGATATGGTGCCCTTATCACAGGAAATATTTGTACCATGATCAATGATCCGAGAGATTTTATCCCGTACCTGCCAACTTTGATTCCAGATTTGCAGTCGAGTCTTTTGGATCCAATCCCTGATGTTCGTAGCATAGCAGCCAAAGCTTTTGGTTCATTAACGCGAGGACTTGGTGAAGACGCATTTCCTGATCTTCGCCCGTGGTTGATCGATCGTCTGCGTTCGGAGGAAGTCAGCTCGGCAGAGCGAAGTGGCGCGGCGCAAGGGTTGACTGAGGTCCTTCTTGCTTGTGGTAACGCAATCGTGGAGTCTGTAATCATGGATGATATTTTGCCCCTCAGAAACCACTCTTCTGCGAGCACACGAGAAGGTGTGCTATGGATTCTTACTTTCCTTCCACCGGCACTAGGTCAAGGCTTCACCCCGATGTTAGACGCGTGCCTTCCTGCCCTGATTAGTGGCTTGTCTGATGAAAACGAGGAAGTTCGCGACATCGGTATGCGAGCTGGAAGAGTTATCATCAGAAGTCACGGCAGGGTTCACTTCAACAAGATTTTACCAATCCTTGAAAAGGGCATGGGTGATCTGGACCACCGCATTCGCCTCTCGTCTCTTACGCTGACTGGCGACCTTTTGAGTATGATTGGAGGCACTACCGTTCTTCGAACCGACGGAGACACACAAGATGACATTCGAAAGGCAGAAAAAGCGCAAGCGCAACTCACTCTTACTCTTGGAATCGAGACACGCAACCGAGTTCTCAGTGAAATTTATCTGGCAAGGAATGACTCTGCATCGTCAGTACGCCACACTGCCGTCCAGGTATGGAAGACTGTCGTCAGTGTCACCGCTAGAACCTTGCGACAAATTCTTCCTGTACTTGTGACACGTGTAGTTTCTGATCTTGCAAGTGGCGACATTGAAAAAACCGAAGTGGCAGGAAAGTGTCTCGGCGATATTGTCGGAAAACTCGGGGAGACCGTCATGCCGCAAGTTGTGCCCGTTCTTCGTGATTCTCTGTATGTTGGCGACACGTTCACTCGCCGGGGTGTATGTGTTGGTCTATCAGAGGTTATTGGATCGTCGTCCAAAGAGCAGATCATACGTTACCTTGACATCATCGTCAAGGTTGTTCAGGATGCTCTATGTGATGATGACGAAAGTGTGCGGCAAATGGCTGCGGCAAGTTTCCAGAAGCTTCATTCGCTCGTGGGCAATCGAGCGATGGACGAGGTTGTTCCTGCGTTGATGGTTGCCTTGGAGAGCAGCGGAGACGATGCTTCGCGACTTCAACGTGCCCTCAATGGTCTCACCGGTATCCTCAGCTTTCGAAGCAAAGAGTTACTTCCCTACATTATCCCTCGGCTGATTCAAACACCTGTCACCACTAACCATGCGAAAGCTCTTGCGAGCATTGCAGCAGTCACTGGGGAGACAATCATCTTTCACACGAAACCAATTCTTCTGTCTTTGATGAATGATCTTGCTAGTCCTGCGGACAGTGACAAGGGACGAGAAGAGTCGGTGCGGGAATGTTTTCGTTCGTTTTGTGCGCATGCCGATGAGGCTGGAGTTAATGGGCTGCTAAGCGAAATTGCTGGCAAGTGCACGAGTGACAAGGCGGAGATGAGACGAGAGGCATGCTGGGCTATGGAATTGGTTATCAGCGAAAGTAAGTTCAAGCGAAGGACGCCAATCAGGTTTTTGCAGTTGTATGATGATATTTATACAAGCTCTATGGGTTTTCGTGATCACATGAGAGTAGTTCTACCATGAGATTTCTGTCTGACAATCTGCGGTCTTGGATGCCGTTCACATTGCCTTACACAATTTGCGACTTTATCTAACATATTTGTCGCCTGCTCGCCTTTTGTTTTATAGGAAAAGAATTGGCAGATTTCTACGAGCAAGTTCCCATTCTCATCCGCGAGCTCATTAATCGACTCAACGACGACAATCAAGACGTTCTCAAGGCAGCCAACAATGCTCTCAACGCTTTATCTACACATGTACCCGCCGAAGAGCTCGTGAATCATGTGGAATACATGAGAAATCTCATTGCAACCATGGTCAGTGACGCTCGACGACGAAAGGGTGGAGTGGGAGATGGCGAATTTCTATTGCCTGGTTTCAACATGCCCAAGGGTAAGTTTCAGCGCCAGAAATGGCGGTTCACTCATGGTGGTGTGAGGATAATTCTATGTTATATACCCCGACCAAGCATACAATGCAACTGGGGGTGAAAACGATTAGTCTTTCTGATCCCAAGATATTACATGGTATCACCTTTGCTCATTTTCCTATGGATACTCACCATGACCATTGTGTGAATTGTAGGTCTCGATCCTCTCTTGCCGATTTATCAACGTGGTATTCTCTATGGTGTACCCTCGATTCGTGAAGCGTCGGCAGCAGGTTTAGGTGAAGTGATCTCTATCACTGGTACCAAGTTTTTGGCTGGTCCATTGATTATCAAAATGACTGGTCCCTTGTTGAGAATTGTTGGTGACAGAAACCCAGCCAATGTCAAAATAGCGATTCTCAAGACCTTGGGTCTGATCCTTGTCAAGGGAGGTCCCGCCTTGCGTGCCTTTGTTCCACAATTCCAAACCACCTTCGTCAAGGCCTTGGCGGATCCATCGCGACAAGTTCGGGTCGAGGCCATTCATGCTTTGGGTCTATTGATGCCCCTTTCGACTCGCGTGGATCCTCTACTCAAAGAGTTGGTGCTTGGTTCGCAGGGCAAGGGGGGCGCAACAACTTCAGATTCCGTGGGTGTTGTCGCTGTCCAGACGGCAACACTCGAGGCATTGGCGGTCGTCCTTCGTGAGGGTGGTAGCAAGGCCAAGCTCCCCGAAAGTATACCCTCGGCATTGACGGCGAGCAAGGAATTGCTAGAACATGCCGACGACTCTGTGCGCGAGGGAGCAGCCAAAGTTATTGCTGCCGCGTGCGACATTCTTCGTTTGGACAATACTCGGGATGTTATTGAGGAAACAATCAGTGACAATGCTAGTGACTCGAGTGATATTCGTCATGGTAAAGCTTGCGCAATTCGAAGAATTCTAAGTGTCAATGTAGCAGCCGAGTTGGATGAGAAAATTTTGTCAGATTTGTTGAAGCAATCTTTGAAATACATGAAAGATGACAAGGCCACTGTAAAGGATGCTGGTTGTGTGGCGATTGGAGCAGCGATTGGTCGCTCCAAGAAACCAACCGTGGCACTTCGAGGTATCGAAGCGGAATTGTTGGCTGTCATGGGCAATACCAAGGAAACGTTGGAAACCCACCAAGCCTTGGCCAAGGGTCTTTGCCTAGCGTTGACTTTGGCCGAAGCCAAGGACAATATCGACTTTTTTGGAATCACATTGTTGAATGCTTGTTTGAAGTTGGCCATGTCGGGTGCCCAACGCGTTCAATTCGCCTATAACGATGTCCTCTATCTGGCGTTACATGTGGCAGATGGTCAAGGTGGTTTGGACCGTTATACCGCACAAGCCATGTTTGAAGATTCCAAGCCAATGAAGAGTTTGTACTCCAAAGTCCTTTTGAAAATCAAGCAAATCACCATACTGAATGATTAAACGTATAACTACGAAAGATGCTAGCGCTACCGGTAGGATCTGAACATGTAGGTTCAGCGATTTACATGACGAGTAACCTGTGGGGTTGCGAGTGGAAGGATGTCACTTGGAACGGGCCGCCTGAACAGCTTTGATTTGTTCGTCGCGAAATGTGTTGGATGTTCGGCTACCACATTCGTATTTGCATATCTGAGACGTTTTGAATTGTTGAAGAGCCTTATCTGGTTTGGCAATAATAATTGATTGGTCATATTGTCGCAATCGTTCCTGTTCCATTTCATTCAACACAGCATAAACTTGCTTTTTGGAAGTAAAGGGTTGCTCCTTGGCAGCATTGACAATTTTGGTTGCCACCGTTGGATAGAGTCCAGGAAATGCCGTAAATTCTCGAGCCATGGCATTATTGACATCAATGGTAGCCATGGAATGTGCGGGATCCACTGCAGTCACCAGAGACAAGCTGGCCGTACCTATTGCAATCATGCGCATCAAGGCATCTTTCCGAGTAGTCGACAATACAGATCCTTCATGAGGATTTGCAGAAGTCCTTGTTTTAGAGAAAGACCAACTGACCACTACCCTTGGCGTTCTCAACAAGGCCATCAGCAGAAGGAAAGCAACAGTTTTCATTTTTTTCAAAAAGTTTGTGTCAATCATGAATCCATGAGATTTTTGATTTTGTGTGACGTCGGTGTACGGTAGTATCTTAATTTGACTATATTGATTCAAACTGCAATCCCACTCTGGCAACGATAAAAATAACGAAGGAAAAATCAACGTCTGTGGCAGCGGTTATCTCAAAATGTCGCGTTTACAAGTGTTGCAGCCACGGCGATCCTTTGTACAGACGTTGTTCTTGTTTTTGCTGGTGTCATTGTGGACTCGATCCGTCTCCGCTTGGATCCAGCAGCAACACATCGTTTCGGATCGCCAGTCTCAATCGAGTTTTTGTGATTCTCGTTGTCGCCATTACCATGATGTAAGGGCGCATCGACAAGAATTGGAAGATGAGCAAAGTACTCCCAATACTGTTGGGAAGACTTTGAATACAATTCCAGAACGCCAAGGAGGAATGTCCTCGGCGCACCGACTCCCTTCTCGCCGAAATATACTTTCGGATTTTTTGTTTTTCCTCCACCATCTCCACTGCAACAACTGCTAATGCTGCTACTACCACTTCTGGCAATACTGTCGACATGGACCCGTTTGCCGCCATGGATTCCATTGCTAGTGGATTCGGATCTTCAGGACCCTCTCCTCCTACCAAGGACAGTACTCCTCAAGTTCCCACTACAGCAGCAACAAAACCCTATCCAGCACCTTCAACGAATAACGGGAATCTCTCTGCCTTGGAAAAAGCATTGGAAGAATCTCGTAAACGAAAACAAATCGATCCACGGACCCATGGGTAATTTCTTGTCATGTCCATCTTACTGAAAAGTTAGTATCATCCGCAACAAGTCGACGTTGTGTGTATTCTTATCTAGCTAGGATCCAGTTTCCAGTTATACGCTGGTAGTTTAGGTGCAACAAATCAGAGAAGTGTCACTACCAGTACTTATTATATTACGGTACAAGTACCTGGTGCAAGGATATTCCGGTTCCTTTGTTTGACTTTACTGTTAGTAGAGTTTTTGACCAAGTACCAGGTACACGGACAGACGGGATATGCCAACATCGAGTCTTGAATATTTTCAGTCCCGCTTTGAGTTTCCACGTAGCGCCAGTACCAGAAGCGGCCAACGGGCAACCACACAATTTCTCGGTAGCGGCTCCTGGAGCTACTTTCACCATCTATTACAACCATCTTGGTCGTGGCATCGTCGTGGTATTGGACGAACAAGTTCTATATTCTTGACAAAGAACTGCAACACAACCATGGCGCAACGTTGGGGAGACGTATTAGACGATTCGGATGAAGAGCCAGAAGTGCCCGTTGTGCGGGCACAAACCAAGACGGCGGGTGGAATTGAAATTCCTCCCACACAGAAGTCACGTATCGATAGCAAGGGCATTCAAATTATTACCTCCTATCGTGCCCATCCTGCCAATGCCAAACAACTTCTCAAGACTGTTACCAAGGTTCAAGTAACGAAACAAAAGATCAAGGAACCGAAAGCAGTCGAAGAACGACGCAAGTGGCAAAAGTTTGGTGAAGCCTTGAAGGATGAATTAGCCGAGGGTGCACAACGTAGTACTATCTTGTCCAAAGATGATGTTTATCTTGAAGATCCCAATGCCGATACGGACTTGCAAGATGAGGATCCTACCAGTGCGATTGCTGGAAACTTGAACGAGTTTTGGGCCAAACAACAGCAACGTCAACTCGAGCGAAAGTATGATGTCGGAGGTGACGATGATGGTGCTGCTGCCGCTGGAGCGGGCTGGACTCAAGTAGGTGTCGGTGGTGCGGCGGCCAATCCTGGCAAGTACGTACCACCCAGTGCTCGCGCCGCCATGGCCGCTGGAGTCAAACCTCAAGCCCGAACAGATGATTTGAATACCATTCGTGTCACCAATATTTCCGAGAATACTACCGAAGCCGATTTGCAAGACTTGTTCAAGCCCTTTGGCCGTATCTCGCGTGTCTACCTGGCCAAGGATAAGGAAACCTTGCAGTCAAGAGGCTTTGCCTTTGTATCATTCGTTAACAAGGAAGATGCTGCTCGAGCCATGGAAAAGCTTCAAGGCTTTGGCTACGATCACTTGATTCTCAAATTGGAGTGGGCCCGACCCAATGCTCCCAAGGATCCTGCTACCAGCGGAAACGAATATCGATCTGGATACGGAAAAGCTTTGGCACAAGATACCAAGGAAAAGGTCTCATTTGCATCTAATCTTACCAAATAAACTGTTGTTGGGTCGTCTGCCATCTGTATTTTATCAACGCAGCATTTCCGAACAACAACACTCTTAGTATAAGTTGTTATCGTAGCAGTAATAGTTCCAGATATTCTTATTTCCAAACGCAATATTGTTTTATGACATGGAAACAAGACGACTCAAAATCCGAGGCCAGGCAGGTAGCCAGCCTTCCCTTGATGATCATGCCTCAAAGCAACCTTTGTTCGTGACGTAATCAAGGATCAGCACCTTTCTGTACTAGGTTTCCAACTATCACCTCTACCATAGTCCGGTCCTAGTACAGTAGTACCAAGTTTTACTGTCAGTAGGGGCGGCACCCATCGCGTCAAGAAGAAGCCCCTCGTTCAAAAGTCAATTTACTTCCCTTGGGCTTTCTTTCACACCAAATGGTTGCATGGTACCTCGCATTGGATAACTATTGATAGTTCAGTTGTATACAGCTTCTAGTGGAGTCACCACTTGACGTAGACCGAAAGGTCTACGATACCATATATCATTGATATCATTGAGTAACAATCCATGCATCCCAGGTACTATATCCTATATCATTACTTATGCTACGTCATTGTGACGTGAGCATGCACGTGGAAATTCTAACGTCCTTGACGTCATTGGTAATGTTTACATGTGCCTGGTACATTTAATGACGGCCGGTCTTTGTTGGATAAAATAATTTAACGCTCTTGCTAAGAATTTAATATGACGTGCCTCATTTTATGTGTCTCCATCCACCTTGTACGTGAATCTGTCGTAGCAATTCTTCAAATTGAAGATTCTCTAACAGCTGTCTTGGCGCACAAGCCAAAAAGCAAAATAAGTGATCATTGGCACAACCCTTTGCATACCCAATTTCCTTTTGCGAGTTGCGGCAACTCGGCCAAAGAGCCATTGCAATGATGGTACCGAGAAATACGATGGCCCCGGGAAAGATTGTCATCGTTTTATTGATTGTGAGGTGAGTTTTGAAGGTCCTCGTCGTCGTCGGGGTTGGATGTTTTTTAAAACCGACGGATGACGTCATGGCACGTTCCGATCGGTCGATTCCTGGCGCCGGCCCCACCAGCTGCCTGCTCGCGGCGTTGGATCCTTCCTTCAAGTACACGCTGCAAGGCCGGCAGATTTCGCCCTGCTAGCAGTTGGTGTTCCCTCTCTATGCCATGTACGCTCGACGTTGCACATGGGCACCAATTCTTTTCGCAAGTCTTCAACTTGGACGAGTAGTGGAAGTAAATCTCTGGATATTCCACATCTATTTAGTTTTCATCAATTTCCCAAACGATCAAGATCAAACAAAAGCTTGTTAGGTCGACTCGTGATACGATTGCGCCACTGGCATACAATCCATCAGAGTAACCTGCTGATCAAAGCTTTCATTGGTCAACGTTTTGGCTTCTCGATCGCGCAACGCATTCACATTGGTTGACACTGGAGCTGTCGTCCTCTGACGTCGGTCCCAAAAACAAGTCTTTTCATTTGTTGGAAATACGACCCTTTTTTCTTGATTGTCGTCATTTGTTGTCAGTTTGCAGTGATTCATTAGCTGCAACCAACATCGTACTTGCGATCGTCATCGTCTAGGCAAGGCACGGGCGCGAACACATTCGCAAAACAATTCAGCCGAGCCTGTATCATCACAATCGTGCAACACACATTCACGAAAACATGGCGATTCGCGCTAACCATGGTTTGTGTTTGCTCTTTTTGATTTCTTACAGTCTTCTCTTCGGCTCGGTTGAAGCATGGTCACCGGCTCGACTGTTGGAATTGGGACGAGGTAACCGGAAAAGACCGGTCCCTACAAGTTTGCAGGTTTTAACGAATCCACCAGATGCTTCATCCCCATCCCCAAAATCAAGTCAGAAGCCAAGAAGAACTCAGAAGTCGAAAGCAACTCACAGTCAGAAGCAAAATACAAGCAACAGTGGTCTCCGCTACATTCATCGACCTCAGGAGGAGGATGACATGCCTTCGGAGGCTCCAGTTCACATTGATGGTGGCATCTCCATAGATTTTGAAGACCTTGAACATAGTAATCTCCATCATCACGAGACCCTGGAACACAACCAAATGATCAAGGTTCCGCAAATTCACATTCCTCCTCGCTTGGTCCCAAATGTTGCTTGGGAACACCACCACCGAGCGACAACAACCTTTGTACACGAAAGATTAAATCGAAGGCGCAATGAACTTGTTACTTCAGAAGCCGAAGCAATGAAAAGGAGTGTATTGGTATCGAATACGCCTGAGTGGAAAATGTTGCAGCAGCACAAAGATGAGATCGAAGGGCTGCATCTCCGAGACCTCCTCAAAGACAAGAAGCGATCGGATGCTATGTATGCTGAACACGATGGTGTGTATCTTGACTTCTCACGTCAGAGGGCCAATCTGAAAACTCTTCAACTGTTGCTAGATTTAGCGGCGCGTCAGAAACTATCGGAAAAGATCAAAGCCATGGTCACTGGAGAGAAAATTAATTTCACGGAAAAGAGGGCTGTTTTACACACGGCCTTGCGAGCAGATCCCAGTGAAGTAATCCTTGTTGACGGTGAAAATGTTGTTGAAGAAGTTCATCAAGTATTGAATCAAATCAAGTCTTTTACGGAAAAAATCCGTAGTGGCGAGCTGAGGGGATACACTGGTAAACGATTACGAAACATTATATCTGTTGGCATTGGAGGATCGTACCTGGGACCGGAATTCCTTCACGAAGTTCTAAAGACGGAGCCAGAAGGAATCAACGCAGCACTGGGATACAGTCTTCGATTTCTGGCGAACGTGGATCCTATTGATGTGGAACGAACTTGCGCTGATTTGGATCCGGAGGAAACCTTGATTGTCATTGTATCCAAAACTTTCACGACTGCAGAGACCATGCTTAATGCTCGTACTATGCGTCAATGGCTGTGGGACTTTATGGGAAACGACAAGGAAGTCGTCCGTAAACACATGGTAGCATGTGCATCTGTGTCCGCGACAGAGAAAGTGCAGGAATTCGGTGTTGATACTGAGAATTATTTCTTCCGATTTTGGGACTGGGTTGGGGGACGATACAGCGTCTGTAGCGCCGCTGGGGCAGTACCCATCAGTCTGCTATACGGCTTCGATTTGTTTGAAAAGTTTCTGAAGGTATGTTTCTGAAAACGGGTTTGTGACTTCTGTTTCTTGTAGAATGTTTCACTAACCCTAAGTGTTTTCCAGGGGGCTCAATCAATCGATAGGCACTTCATGACTGTACCATTTGACAAAAATATTCCGGTGCTTATGGGCTTGCTGGGAGTTTGGAATCATTCATTTCTCGGTTACAAAACACGAACAACGCTCCCTTATGCCGAAGCTCTCCTTCGCCTTCCCTCTCACATCCAACAGCTTGACATGGAGTCGAATGGTAAAGTTATGACAAAGTATAACGTCGAAGTCGACTATCCTGTTGGTGAAATCGATTTTGGTGAGCCTGGGACAAATGGTCAACACTCGTTTTTTCAGCTGTTGCACATGGGTCAAACTGTTCCATGCGACTTTATTGGATTTTGCCAATCACAGCACGACCTTTGTCTGGACGGCGAGAAGCTCAGTTCTCACGATGAGCTCATGGCGAACTTCTTCGCTCAACCAGATGCCTTAGCTACTGGAAAGACTGAGGAAGAAGTCCGCGCTGAAGGCGTGGAGGAAGACCTCATTCCTCATCGTACATTCAAAGGGAACCGTCCCAGCATGTCCCTCTTACTACCAAAGCTAACTGCGTACGCTACTGGTCAATTATTGGCGATCTATGAACACAGAACTGCTGTTCAAGGTTTCATTTGGGATATCAATTCGTTTGATCAGTGGGGAGTCGAGCTTGGTAAAAAGTTGGCGATGGACGTGAAAGACCACTTGCTAAAGGCACGACAATCAGAAGAGCATGTAGTCGAAGCCTCCAATCCTGCTTCGTCACGGATATTGAACTACTATGTGAACAATAGTAGAGAAGACCGCGCATGCGAAGATCCAACTACAGTCAATCGATTTACCCGAGTCACGAGGAAAACTCATACTGATCACGCTAGGATACCACCACCAACGCAGCACAACCTCGGAGGAAACAATGGTCGTCTATGAGCACATGATAAATTCAAATACGCCGCTAAGACTTCGACTAACGAGGAAACTCATAGTGATCACGCTTGCATATCACTACCTACGCTCGGAAGAAACAATGGTCGTCTATGAGCACACGATAAATTCTATTACGCCGCTACGACTTAGACTATAGTTGCCTTTATTTCTATGCGTGATATCGATAGCATAGCATGTCTTGTCGTCAACACTTACAATGGATTGTTGGCTCAAAATTAGCCATCGCTCTTTCTCTGTAAATATAATCATCATGGTGATTCTTATACAGTTGACTCTGTAATCTTTACTGCCGTCGACTTTCACCATTATCGTCTTCCCTTGATTCAAATTCCATACTCTTGTCATAGAACGTACCTTCCATGATCAAGGCTTGTCTCCAATCCAACAACATGACAAGTTCACTCCGTGTCAGTTCTTCCGCCCTCATGTCGCGTTTTAAAAATATATCCATAAGATCGGAATCACAATACAAAGACGATTCATATTTCATCCTGAGAAATGTCAACGCGTCAACATTCTCCTCCAACAACAACCGTAATCCATCATTATGAAATTCAAAAAGGAAGCTCAAAAAAGTATTGCCATCTTCCATATCTTGACGATGTTTCATTCTGTTTTCATGACGTCGTTGCTGTATATTATGGAAACAAAATGTTGATATCCAAGATCAAAGCGTGCGCCCCGTGAGCCGATTTAATTGTTGCAACGAAATATTACAGAACCAAGGTTTGCTTCACGACCCGTCCAAATTCTCTACTCACTCGTTTTTCTTGCCGCCTATGATGGCCGTGTATTGCCTTGGCCTCTTCGTGCTCCCAGTTGACATTTGCGAATTGAACCCCCGGCATCTCTCTCGGTTATCTTTGTCGCTGGGTGGACGTTCGATAGAAAATCAAGGATACCAGTATTTCACCACGATTCACCTGGTGCTCTTGATAGATTGCGAAACAATCTCTTCTAGACGGTATGCGAAGCGAAGGGTCGCGCTTCTCTAACTTCTTATTTTAGCAGTCAATTCACTCGCATGGCCAAAATCGCAAGGAGTATTACTCTGATTTCTTATTCTATATTGAACTGGAAGGACAGGGAGGACGATTCGCGGAAATATGGCGGACTACCGAAAAATGTGGTCTCGTCCGTTAACTCCCCAAATATGACGTCATCGTAGTGGTCACGCATTGAAAGCACAACCGTTCATGGGACAAACACGACTGTAACAGCAAAGATCCGATCCCGCAACGACACCGCCGGACATACCAAGCGCAACCGGGATTTGTTTACCGTTACGATGTAACGTTAACCAAGGCTAAGTCAATGTAGTCGACACCATCAACATTCCAAGTGGAAGGAAATGATGGACCTTCAACTTGGCGGATCTGTCCAAATCGAGAATGGCGGATCGAGTGTTTCTGGCCCAGTGCCCTATTCGGCTAGATAGGCGATTTATCAAGTTACAAGTACTGTACAATACCGAGCTTGGCATATACGGTAATCAAGATGAAATTCCTTGCAACAACTGTCGGTGCGGTGGTCCTGTTGCAGGTCACGCATGCCTTTGTTCCATTGTCACAACAACAGCGAGGCGTAGTGGATCGGAACCCTATTTCCATTCGTGCTACCAAGGCCGACCAAGAGGTGGATTGTTTGGTACTTGGTGGTGGAATTTCGGGTAGTACCCTGGCACATAATTTGAATCGTTCCGGTGTGAATGTTTGTCTGGCTGAAGCCCGTGACTACCTGGGAGGCAATGTCAAATCTCACAAGACCAAGGACGGATTCATTTGGGAAGAAGGACCGAATTCCTTTGCAACTCAACCAAGTATTGTTCGAATTGCCTATGAACTAGGAATTGACGACGAGCTAGTCTTTGCCGATGAATCATTGCCACCATGGGTTAACCACAATGGCAAACTCCACCCCTTGCCAAAAGGACGAGGGGGCAAGGGTCCCAAGGGACAAATCGAATTGGTATTTGGACCAAACGGGGTTCTCAAATTTTCCTTGGCGGGTCAACTCTTGTCGTGGCCTGGAAAGATTCGAGCAGGCATTGGTGCCTTTATTGCTCATGCTCCACCTCCAGAAGGCAAGGAGGAAACTATTCGGGAGTGGGTGACTCGAATCCTAGGAGAAGAAGTCTTTTTGCGATGCATCGACCCTTTCGTGTCGGGAGTATATGCTGGAAACCCTGAAACACTTTCTATGAAAGCTGCTTTACCCAAGATTGCCAGGATTGAAGAAATTTCCTACTCGATCGATTGGAACAAAGGTGGAGCCATTTTCTATGGTGGCCTCAAGCGTCAAGTTGAATTGACCAAGGAGCGCAAGGCTGATCCTCCAGCACCCGAGTGGCGAGAATTTGAATATGGAAATCCTGGATCGTTCAAGGAGGGTCTTTCGACGCTCCCCAAGGCCATCAGCAAGGAGTTGGGGGACAAGGTAAAATTGCAATGGAAAGCCACAAAAGTTGAAAAGGGTGAGGGTGGCTACAAGGTGACTTTTGAAACTCCTCAAGGCCAAAAGATTGTGTCCGCCAAGGCTGTTGTATCGACGATACCAGCTCATTCGTTGGCTGATGTCTTGCAACCTGTCATGCCAGAATCCAAACCCATCTTTGAAAAGATACGAGACGAGATTAATCGTATTGGAATCTACCACCCACCTGTCGCGGCTGTAACAGTGGCATACCCCAAGTCATCCTTCAAGGACGTTGAATTACCAAATGGATTTGGTAATTTGCAGGATTTGCCAGGATTTGGCAGTCTCAATCCTCGCACAGAGAAAGTTCGTACTCTTGGAACCTTGTGGAGTTCTTCTTTGTTTCCAGGTCGAGCTCCACCCGACTATAACCTTTTGTTGAATTATATTGGGGGATCACGGGATGTAGGAATCGCCGATTTGACCGAGAAGGAAATCATTGCCGAAGTGGATAAAGGTTGCCGACAGGTGTTGCTCAAGGATGATGCTCCGGCTCCCAAGGTGTTGGGCCTAAAGTTGTGGCCTACAGCGATTCCTCAGTATGAACTTGGTCATCTACCACTCATGAACGAATTGGAAGAAGCAGAGTCGAAACTTGCTGGATTGTGGGTTTGTGGGAACTATCGCACCGGAGTTGCCTTCCCTGATTGTGTGACCTATGGTTACGAACACGCCAAAATCGTCAAGAGCTACCTTGACTCTCTTAAAACCTCTTCGGCGAGTGCATCTATCAAGAAATCAACGACAGACAAAGAGAAGAAGGCTAAGTCCAAGGTACCGTTCTTCGTAACTATCAAGGAGTCAAAGAACGATAACGCAAGAGTAGAAGTAGCCACACGATAAGCCTTTGCGCGTGCTGAGTCTAACAAACATTTTCCATTTTCCCACCTTCCTGAGTAGTGTATCCCTATTCTTCTTATAGTATGCTTCAAAGATGCTCTTGATGGAAGGGGGAGAAATTGTCGGAGGAGTGATGGAACCCCTTGAGGTTCGTCCGTCGCATTCTCGCTGTCACTCTTCGTGATCCGAATGTGAGACGACATGTCGGACACGTGTTGAGCACCTGCTACTATGACTTTGAGTTTGCCATTGGGAGGCCGGGATACCCGTGAATTTCGGATTTACGCGTTGGACCGACGACTTCAGAACAGCCTTGGTCAGGCAAGACTTTTTAGCTTTGAATGCGGTGGGTTTCGGATCGCTAGAATGTTTCGACAAACAGTTTCTGGCTTCATCAACAAGATTGTCAATCGCCTTGGTCTTCTTGAACTTGTTGGTGATCCATCTCTTTCGTTTTGACAGTATTTGACTTCGTCGAAGGTCCGTACGTGCAATGTAATTCACAATAATGATACGGGCCAATTCTCGATCCATTATGTTGATCCCGGGCTTTAATAGATCAAGTCGCAGAAACCTCCCTCCTTGCTTGTGCACCGAGTCGATGAGTTGATCAGCGTATTCTTCCATGGAAATGACGGGATCGAAAATCTCGTCGGTCATGGCAAACTCGTCGACTTCTGCATTTGGAAGAAGAACCACCACACAAGTGCTCGTAGGCACGAGCTCTTTGACGATGTACAAGAGTGCCTGGAAAATAGTTCATTGCCAATCTTGGGACAAAACCCAACACAACATCGGCGGGATGAAAGTTATCCTCCTCGCTTTCAAGGAATGCCCGTAAATCATCCCTCGTCAGGTCATGTACGATTGTTTCTTGTGTTTCCTGTTCTGGAGAATTCAAAGGGCGCCGCAAATTTGCAATCTTGCTTGGAACATTCTGACGGTGATTCTCTGATGGAAGAATCGCTTCCAAAGCAGCCGCAAATTCGTCCCAAGGTTTGTTCATGACTACAGAATCGATAGGACATCGATTCACTTGTCAGACGTGAATCGAAAAATGAGATTATATTCTCAAGGAGGACATCGATGAACCCTCGAATCTTTTTCCTTTACATGATGACCGTAACGTTGATGCATGGTTGCAAGGATGTGGACTTATCGAGCTTTGAAACAGAACTAATGTGATACACACAAAAGAATTGGAAGCTTTTTCAGAATTGATTTTGTTGGACATCCAAATCGTTGAACTCAGGTACGTATAGGTACTACTATATATGAACTAGTGCGGTACTACAATAGGTAACCCCACTTCCTGCCAAATACCGTTTACTTTAGCTTTTTACAACGCCATGTGTAATCTTTTTAGGCGCAATTAGTTGTCTTTCTTTGATTGAGGATCCTCGGGGATATCTCCTTCTTCCTTGGTTTCTTTCGGTTTCCGAACCACTGTGGATGCGTCAACTATCGTACCTTCCACGGAAAACTCTTGATCTGCGCCAATAAAATCTTGGGACTTGATCGAAATTTTGAACCTGTACTTCCCGGGCACCGGTGGGGCCATGCACTGGATTTTGACCTTGCCACTCTTTTGCGCCACATTTGAAATCACCATTGGCCAAGCAGTCAAAAGTCTATCTTGGAAGGGCGCATTCTGGTACTTGGCAAGATCTTTTGCCGGCACCTCCTTCAAAAGTCCGTCTGTCTTGATTTCCAATACAGAACCGGGAGTTTCCCCATCCAATCGCTCGGCGCGAGCCATGAACCACCATCCCTCCCGATACGTCTGAAGGGCAACTTGCGGAGGAATGCCTTGTTTCTGAAACATGGCAATCTTCTGGCGAGTAAAAGCCTCCGCATGCAATCTAGTCATTTCCAACCCAATCGCCAAAATATCACCGGTTGCCATTTCAGGTTCGTCTGGGCACTCGATAGTAGTGTTCTCAATCTGCAGACGAGGCAATACTTGATATTGTTTTTCCATGACGCCATTGAACCAATCAACCTTATCAGGAGAGGTGGTACCAATTTTGAAAATGGCAACTGTCTCAACAATGGTTTTTGCCAAAGGAAAGTTTCGACAAGCCACGGCAGTACGAAGAGCAGCTTCCAACAACAAGGCACATCGACCACGGAATTCCATACTTCCCTTGAAATAATTGTCGTCGACCAACTGCTTTGAAGCAGCTTCCACTGAAGAAAACAGATGTTTATATTAGACGCTCGAGCGACCAACACGTTTATGGCAGACCGTCGTGATCAACTTACACAAATCAGGATGACTATTGAGCAGCATCGAATTTAGTCGTCCTGTAATCATGCAAATATTTCTTCGAAGACCTGGATGATCGAGTGGAGAAACCTTCTTTCCTTCGTAGACAAAGGTCTTGCCTTTCAAAACTCCTAGATTCTGTGGTGGCCACACCCCATTTTTCGACAAGGTACTTTCGACCCACAACTGACCGACGACACCCTCATCGATACCCTCCAACTTGACCTTTTGTTTTCCGACAGCCTTTTGCAATTGTTCACGTTCCTTCTTCTTTTCCTCTTCCGCTTTTGCTGCTGCCTTGGCTCGTTCATCGTCGTCGTCATCATCCGCCCAGCCTTCGTCATCCAGATTGAAAAGGGGATCCTTGGAGGTAGACGTACCGCTCGACTCGCTCTTCTTCTTTTTGGCTTCTTCTCGATCCTCTTGAATTCGTTCCTTTCTTGCCTTTTCTTTGAGTTCATAGGCCCTGAGTCCGTAGGCAATATTCTCGGGAGTGCTGGCCACTGCCATGAGAACATCAATGTGAGTCGATCCAGGATGTAATTCCGATGCCAAGTAGGTAACATCTTGAAGACCAACAGTATTGGTAGCAGCAACGTCATCGATTTCAAGTTCTGGCTTTTTCTTCTTCTTGAGGAGCTTCTCCCCTAGAAAGTAGTAGGCAACAGCACCAATGATGGCCAGCAATACTAGTCCATAAGCAACGATACCGTAAACTTTAATCATAGAGGCAGACTCCACCTCGACGACATTTTCGGCAAGAATAGGATCCTGTTGTGTGTGTTGCATAGGAGGAACGTTGCCTTCAGTAGATTCGGACATGGTGCAAGAATGATATAATGGCAAGGGACCAATGAAACCGCAATCAATCGCTTGATGAGATGACTTTGTCCGCGGTCCATCAAAAAACTCTTGATAGGCATCGTCACTACCGGTAGAAGGCTGGCTTCAACCACTTCCATCGGAATCCGGGTGTGTCTAGCCAATCGAGCGCCTGAGAACCCGGAAGTTGAACTTCAAATTCGGTCGAGCCGGTAAAGTCCCGTTAACCGAGCAGCAGTAGCAACTGTAAATCACCAATGAGGCACTAGGTCACTATTCACACTCAATAACTTAGCAACTACACTGTAGCCTGTTGACATCCTTTCTCATACCAGCACCTGCGCATTGTAACAATGACATCGTAGCGTTCCTTGAAACGTGGCTTGAACAGATAGCAAAGTGTGGTTGGGAATTATAGCAGCTAGAAATCAAAATTTGAGTTTTATTGAACCTGTTATGTCGTCCTTCTCCACATGTTGCAATGCGAAAGCATCGTTCCGGTCCTGCTCTATTCCAAATAGCTCTTCCCTTCCCGCCTAGAAATCTTGAAGAACTGGACAAGTTCCACGTTGTCGTGTGCGCCGCCGCACGCCATTTGTCGTAAGTAAGTACGTTTTTTTTCAAGTGCGACTCGAGAAGATTCGTTGGCCATGAATCACTCTAATTTCCCACCAGTTCTACCTATCCCTCTGGATGTATATGATTGGTTGCCGAATGCAAATGACGAACCAAGGTATTAAACGACCTCGTGTCCTACGACACATTTTTCTGTAGCGGAACCACGCACGCATTAAAGCCTGGCAACACGTTGCCTCTCATCTTGTTTCCAGACCATCGAAATGGGCGGAAATCAAAATTCATCGGCCGATGGATTCCGGAGCTGACGCGAAAGAAAACGAAGCACAATCGTAAAGAACAAAATTCTGCATCACAGAAGTTGATCTTTCAGCACAACAGAAAGGATTGGAACATTTTTAAATATTCGTTTGGAAGGTTCAACCAAGATGCATTCATTCAAGGCCATCTCGGCCTTTTGCTTGCTGTTCTTGTCATCGCACGTCGCAGCTTTCGGAACATACTGTCCGGCAACGTTTGGCGGAACAAGATGTCGTTTGCAAATGTCTGCCGTCATTGAGACACCTACCACTGCCAGCGCACTAAGGTGAGATTTTCGATGGTATAATGTTTGTCGAATCGCTACAATTGCATTTTATGGTCGTCCTCCATGAGTGCTTCAACTTTTGCCTAACCGAAGTTTTTTAGGAACATTGCTGTTATTGCACACGTCGACCACGGAAAAACTACACTGGTTGACGCCTTGATCCGCCAATCGGGTGTTTTCCGTGACGAAACTCAAGCCATGGAAGCAGGAGAACGAGTCATGGACTCAGATGATCAAGAAAGGGAGCGTGGAATCACCATCCTTTCAAAAAATTTGGCAGTGAGCCGGAACGGAATCAAGATCAACATCATGGACACACCTGGCCACGCTGATTTTGGTGGAGAAGTTGAGCGTGTACTAAACATGTGCGATGGTGTGCTTCTTCTTGTTGATAGCGTTGAAGGACCTAAGCCCCAAACACGCTTCGTTTTGGACAAGGCCTTGCAGAAAGGGTTGAAGGCATTGGTCGTTGTCAACAAGGTAGATCGACCAGCTGCCCGTGTGGAATATGTCGTCGACTCGGTGTTCGATCTCTTCGTGGATCTTGGTGCAACCGACGAGCAAACTGACTTCCGTGTTGTGTATGCATCTGGCCTTCTTGGCAAGGCCGGCAACGAACCAGACAAGCTCGCCGATGACATGGGTCCACTCTTCGACGCCATTGTCGAGAGTATCGATGCGCCCAAAGTTGAACGAACCGAGCCTGATGCACTTCAAGCTCTTGTCAGCAACATTGACTATGACAACTTTAAGGGCAAAATGGGTATTGCTAGAATTTCCAACGGATCGATCAGGTCTGGTCAGGCAGTCGCTCTTGCCCATCCCTCAAAAGGAAGAAAATCGGTCGAATTGGCAATTTGTATGTCTTCGACAATCTTGGCAAGCGAGAAGTCGAGGAGGCCCATGCTGGTGAAATTATCATGTTTAGTGGTCTCGACAAAGTTGAAATTGGAGACACCTTGGTGACCCATGAGAACTCTGGAGCAAATGCGGCTGAGCCAATGGAGCCGATCGCCATCGAACAGCCCACTGTACGCATGACAATTGGTGTCAACAAATCTCCACTTGCCGGACGCGAAGGAAAGTTCTTGACAAGTCGCATGATCCGTGACCGTCTCTTCAAGGAGTTGGACCGTAATGTGGCCCTCCAAGTTGCTGAGACCGATTCTGCTGATCGATACGAAGTGTCCGGACGAGGACAACTCCATTTGACCGTCCTCATCGAAAATATGCGTCGAGAAGGCTTTGAACTTGAAGTAGGTCCTCCAACAGTCATTTACAAGCAAAATCCTGAAACTGGAAAACCAGAGGAGCCGTGGGAGGCTGTTGAAGTTCGTGTCCCTGAAGAGTACATGGGAGCTGTTGTTGACCTCCTCAACATGCGAAAGGGCGAGTTGCAAGACATGGGACTCGAGGAAGGCGAGGGATTTTCTGTTGTTAAATATCTTGTACCAACGCGCGGTATGCTTGGAATTCGATCTGCACTTTTGTCATCGACAAGAGGAACTGCGTTGATTGACAGCGTCTTCGATTCTTACCGATCAAAGATCCAAGGTGATATTCAAGGGCGCGATAAGGGTTCGCTGATTGCTTTTGCTGACGGACCTTCGACGACATTTGGGATCGAAGGAGCCCAAAATCGTGGACAAATGTTCATCAAGCCAGGCGATGACGTTTACAAGGGAATGATGTAAGTTTATTATACGTGCGCAGTCCGTCATTATACAACAAATCCTAGTTTTACTCACTGTTAATTCCTTCCTTTAGCGTGGGAATCCATCAACGACCTGGTGACTTGGAGGTGAACGTTTGCAAGACCAAGCAACTCACGAATATGCGTGCGGCAACCAAGGAAGTAAAGACTGGCGTTGTTGCACCGGTGGATATGTCACTTGATGCTTGTGTCGAATATCTTGCCGCTGACGAAATTTTGGAAGTAACGCCAGGCTTGTTTCGTATGGCTAAGAATCCCGACATGGCCGGCAAGAAGAGCAAGGGAAAGAACTAGAGCGTCAATAGAAAAGTACCTTAGATGGTCATTTTGTTCTCATTTTATAAAACTTTGTGGTGTTTGGTTGGGATTGGTTCCATTGGAAAGCCAGCGTCTTCAAGACTTTGCAGTATCGCTTCGTCGCTTGTTTTGTTCGAGTATATAATATGTAGTTGACGCGTATCTATGGAAGCATCAAAGTGTTCAACCCCAACGATTGCTTTGAGGATTGACGTGACAGTCACTAAACAAGCCGAACATCCTACACTGGTCATTTTCAAAACCAAAACCTTACTTGAGGACTTGATTTCCTCAGAAGGTATTTCTCCGTCATGTGCCCTCTTGGCCGACATCAGTATTGTGTACAAGCTCAACAAGTCTGGAAGAAAGGAAATGGACAAGACAATAACTGTAGATACTCCGGTTGGAACCCACTGCCATGGTCGAGACCAAGCCACATACCAAGTCCCCATTTGAACCAGAATGGTCAGCGATAAGAATATCGGTCGTAGCGGCCCTAAAATCGAATTAAACCCCGCACAGCCCATACTCAGGCAATTGAGTATCAATTGGAGAGCACAACACGACGAAGACAAGAGTACCAGGAGGGACCACCATGCATATTGATGGGCTATAGCCAACATCCACTCGTTCAGTCGAAAGTATACATCTTGGGCTGTCTCTCGAAGGACTGGGATCCCAGCCACAATGGCTATCACAGAAACAAACACAAGCCAATGGCAGAGTACGCTGTAGGCGAAATTAGGGTCCGTCAGGACATGGATCGATTTCTTGATACTACCAGTTCCCGCATGAATCATGTCGAATGAACAATTTCGCTGGACCCTGGCTATTACCATTCCACAGCACAAAGCGTGAATGTGAGTCGCCTTCCACAGAGCGATGCAAGCGATGCTAACGGAGTGCCTAGTATTGCTCTCAGACATTCTGCCATTTCGTGTGCGACCAAGTTTATGTAGATTCCAGTACATGTGTTACAACCTCGCGCGACCCCACTGATGAGTCATCAATTTCACTAAATTCTCTACTCTTCACGACGTCCTCTTTTATAACATAATCACCATCATCATGTTCATCACCTTCTTGATATTGATGGCATCATGAAGGTACATGTCACAGAGATTGCAATCTTGGGTATGAAGATTCTAATAGAATTAGTAACAATACTTGTTATCGCAGATGCCCAGCAGACCGATAACGGTGTAACCGCCACGACAACAAGGGACAATCACAACACTCATTACTGGCCACCGGCAACATCCACCCATCCTTCGATTCAAGATCTTTTTCGAGAATATAATTTTATTTTCCAACATGGGAATCGCAATGCAGCATCCCATCGATGGGCCACCTTTTTATTAGATCGAGCCCAGCAAATGACAATTGAACGATTGGTATTTTTCTTTACGGGATTTTGTGCTGTATCAGGTTCTCCAGTCCGACCGAGTGATTATAATCGCTATCGATTAACCTTGGCCCAAATTGGGAGGAACAAGGAATGGGTATCCGGATTCATGCATTATTGTTGTTGGCCTTGTGTTTGTGATACCAAAGATTTTATCCGGGTCGACACTCTCAACATTACGAGTAGTGATGGGATATCCCGTCAGAGACATTTTACCGTCATTGGTAATCCCTGTGATCATCCGGAACAATTGCAAGTACCCTTTATTCAGCCCTTTGGGTACGGTACGACTACATTGGCGGAAACTGCTCGAGAAGTACGATGTTTGGAAGGAGGGGTATTGGAGGGTGCGACCCTTTCCGATCACGGATTTATCATTGTTGGCATGTTCTTTGATGGAGTTCCAGCAACTGACGAGGTCCAACAACCATTACCAGCTCCAGAACCTGGAAGAATGTCGACTGTCACAATGAATGGAAAGACTATACTATTCCAAGATGAACGAGAATGGGAATATCTGTGCAAAGACCGCGCCGACAATGGATACAACTCTGGCATGGGTGAAATCTTTCGAAAAGTATGTAGTATTTCACCAATTTCGGAACTCTCATTAGCGGGTCCACTCGCAACAATATCGTCCAAAAGATGTTCTGGGGAAAGCGACGAGGTTCAGTCGCCCAACTTGTCAACTCAGGATGGTGAACCATCGTGCAATAGCCCAGGCGACGACTCTATACAATCTGAAAGCGTATTCTAGATGACAATATAAACATCCACGCTCAGGAATCGTGACACAAATTGCTAGATTTAGGACATTCAGGGGGTATGTCCATGGAGCGGGATTTCGTCGAGACGAAAGCAGTGCGGCAGTCCCAGTCGTGTTGTTACTGTCCATCATCGTCGGTTCTTTCCTTTTGGGCCGGCTGTCGAACCACAGTGATGCGGCGCGTAAGGCCAGAAGGTGGTGAATCTGTAGAGGCAGAGCGAACAATGGAAATTCGACGCTCCAGGGACCTCAACTTTTCTGAAAATGACGGGTTCATGGGACTATCAGCTCGTTCATGAACCACGGCCGCTTGAACCGTATCCAAATTTCGCAATGGAGCCCGTGTTGCCTCCAATAAGGTCCGGGCTACCTTTTCTAGTTCATCGTCGTCAAAGGGTTCGCCGGTCTCCCGATCCACCACATAAAATACGTCCTTGATCGCACTCGACGACTTGATGAGACCAAGAGATGAATCATCCTTGGGCGGGGCACGTTTCGCTGATATTTCCACAATCGAGCATCCATGCATGGCCAACGCTGTTGTCATACTTGCCAAGACTCCGTCGACATCTGGTCCTTCCACTGTTAATGCTGTAGCATCTGGACGAAGAGCGTTGGAGGCCTCTACCGTGAATTCGAAATCCTGCCCGTCATTCAGTGCTCTCAATTTAAGTGTTGAGGAGCGACTGGTATCAATAAACAATAGATTAACGAGTCCAATAGTACATCCAAGGATGATTCCTAGAAAGCTTCCTGCCCACGTCACTTGTGCCACAATCGGTAGTTTGGATTGTGCCGCCGATAGATTGGCACCAGGAAGTCCAGCCGCCCTGGCTAGACGTTCGACAGTCCCACCAAATATCACACCCGACGCATCACTACAAATCTGCCCAATCGCTGCCGCACTCAACGTGGACAATCCAAACAAAACTCCAATCGTACAATCGATCGCATTGCCCGCTTGAATCATGACCGTTTGATCCATGATTCCAAAACCAATCATGGGGACCGCCGCATGCGAAAACACACGGAGTAACTGACTCCGTGTCGGAGGCTCCATGGAATTACCGGCATCGGTTACCTCCTCACGAGCACTACCAGAAGAATTGGTTCGTTTTCCCATCCAGCCACGTCGCATGCCTTGACTGCCAGTTCTGCCGGAACATGTTCCAACTGTCGAAGGCAGCAGCGATCCATGCCGCGATGACGAACGGGAAACAACAGCGGACAACCGAGACAAGCTTGAGGAGGCCAACATGATTGCTGATGTCAATATACTTTTGTTTATAGAAACTTCCTATTTTGGTACAAGTGTACCAAAGCAACAACCCGAGTCATTCACGAGACACTACTGGCGAGCTGTCTCTTCCAGGATAAAACTTTTCCTGGAACGGATTTGCGATTTGCGTGCGATGATAGCGTCTGTTCGACCAAAACAGACGTTAATTAACGGGTTTATTACAGTTAAAAGGGTGTGACCGGTTCTGTAAACTGTAAACCGGAGAAACGGTACCAAAATACTACGTACTACGGTATACATGAGGACCTAGTACAAGACACACACCACTATGGAGCCATCAGCAAGTAACTTTACATTACGAATCACACCTATTTCATGGACTAGCGTACCATGGAATACCCATCATGAACCATGAGCAATGGAATTCGATGATATCATGAATGGGTGGGGCAGCAAAATAGTTAGTAACTTTTTCCAACTGGTGCTTCAACAACCCTGAATTCAACCTACACCCAGAATTACCACTTCCAAGGTCACCATACAAAATTATTTGTGTGTCATGCATCATCAGAGACCATAGTATTCTGATTAGGCACTGGTGCCTCCCGGATGGGAAGCTGAACCCGTGGACGACACGAGGGTGATCTGCCGTTCATACATGATCCGTTCCAACTTTTTGACCCGAGCTTGGAGGAAGGAATTGGTATTTTCCAGTTCGTGCATTGCAGCCTTGACCGTATTGACATTCATGGGGGTCCGTGTAGAATCCAAAAGACCTTCGGCAAGTTCTTCCAATTCATCATCGTCAAATGGTTCTCCCGTGTCTCGTTTTACCACATAGAACACATCTTCAATCTCATGATCAGTGGCATCATTGGGATGAGCCCGTTGCGCATGAATTTCAATGAGGGAACACCCACGAACCGATAGCGCTGCTGTCATGCTTGCCATTAACCCATCGACATCGGGACCTCGCACGGTCAAGGCTGTGGCATCCTTTCGGACAGCATTCGATGCTTCAATACTAAACTCAAACTCTTGTTCTTCATTAAAAGCCTGTAACTTTAATGTGGCCGACCGAGACGTATCAATAAATAACAAATTGACCAGGCCTAGACAACATCCCAAGATGACCCCCAAAAAGTTTCCAGCCCATCGCACTCGGGACACAATTGGTAACATTCCTTGGGCCATTGTTAAATTGGCACTTGGCAATCCTGCGGCTTGGGCGAGACGCTCCAGAGTCCCTCCCAATACCACGCCCGAGGCATCACTCACAACCTGTCCAAAGGCGGCAGCTGTCAAAGTACTTAGTGCAAATGTAACTCCCAAAGTACAGTCAATGGCATTTCCAGCTTGAATCATGACGGTTTGATCGGTAAATCCAAACCCAATCATAGGAACCGCCGTGTTCCAAAAGACTCTCCATAGTTGTGTATTGGTGGGACGTTCCACGACGGGAACCTCTGCGGCAATACTAGGAGAAGAGGAAGATGTTGTAGTTGTCGTCGTATCACGACGAGAGCCACCACCAGCATGTCGATGAGGATACTGGACCGGTCGTCGTGTGCTGCCGTGCGTTAGCCGACTGCCACCACGGAGACTTTTACCCACCGTGTGTCGGACACAATGCATGATGATACTCTTTCAACAATTTGCTTGTTTCCACTGCACGATTGTAGGCTATCAAAGGACGACGAGACCAACGCTGTTTCGCTGGGCGAAGGTCACCCCAGCATCGTTTTCTGAAAGATTCCCGTTGACGAGAAAGCATCTTCGAGTTCGAAAGGAAGCAAAATGTGTATTCTGAAGATACGAAGATACACCAAAACTTCCGTTTGTTGGAGGGAACATCTTTTTACGGTTAAATAGACGTGGAGTGGTGTGACAGACAGGCTCGATCAACGCAACGGAAGTTCCGTATCTTGTATCTTGATTTGAGGGCAAGCATCCAATTCAATGGATATTTCATATTTCAACATACATCACCCCCAACGAAGAAGGTGATTGACAATCAACTGTGAGACTCGACAAATATACAACAACATGGGACTCTTGGCACGCTTTCTTAAAAAAGAACCAGATGTTGCTCCTCTACCAACTTTTGGAAAGAATGGCGTGTTGGGAACAATCGCATCGGAATGGATTGAACCTGACATCCAAATCCAACTTTGTGGCATGGTGATTTTCATCGCCATGATCGTTTTGATCCGTTTTGGTACCACGAGTCGATTTCAGGCATTGCGTGGGAAGCATATTTTGGATCTTAGTGCGCTTAATGATGCAAACATCTGCAAAGATGTCTTCCTGGCATATCTGAATGCCGCCTTGTTGGACCCAGTAATGGCCATTGGTGGAATGGAAGAAACAACGAGGCAAGAGGTGATTATCAACGTGGTTACATTGGGATCGATATGCTCATGGATATGGCTTATTACAGATGCCTTCGATTATACTGACGTTTGCCAGAGCTTCAAATATCAGTAAGTTCCAGGTGTGACAAGCGTCGACCGCACGATTCCCGACAGCTTCTCACTCTAGGAACAATGAATTCCAGTGTTGATTTGAGGGAAGAGGCAAAAAGTGAACCGCAAAAGTACGAATGGCTAAGGATACGACCGAAAGATGAAGATGCAGCTTCGGAGAGGCGCACTCTGGCGGGATCGATAAGGCGAGATGTAGCCTTGTGGTTTTCCATGGCGTCGATTGGAGCTGCCTGGTTGCCGGGCCCCGTTACTCACCGAGATGCAGTGCATGCGTATGCCATTGTCATTTTATGGATGGTACTTCATCATGCCTGCCGCCGAGCAACCACTTGGTGCCCCAGGTACGCAACAGAAACAGTGGGATTTCTGCAGCATCGTGTAATGTGGCATGTCCTAACAAACGTAATTCCACAGCTATTTTGCTACGCTGATGTTCCCCTCTACTGTATTGATGCCTATGGAATACTGCCTGCCTTTGATGGACACTTTTGATTTCGTGGATGACTTGGAATTGGTTGACAGTTACCGGCAATATGTTGTGGAGCGAACGGGGGTGCAATTGACAATATTGAGCTAGTAAAATCCATTGCCAAAACTGGAATAGTGATCAGTTGTCGTGGTGTCAATCATTGCTGAAAGTCTCGATCCATAAAACATATTCTGTCGTCAAGCCTCTAGAGATGCAAGAATGCTCCTTCTTCTAATTCTGTGCACTATATCCACCACTAACACAGCACTACTAGTTAATCGTCAAATATACCTGAAAGATCGTCTGGGAGATTCTCGCTCCCCACGACATCGCGCGCTTGCTGTAAAAATCCCCTTCCACGACCTGGGATGACCCAATTGGTACTCTCTGGGCTACTGTCACTTTCAGGAGGAGGAGGAGGTGGTGGTCCTGCCATGCCAAGTAATGCATCAACGACCGATGTTGTGTTCGCTTGAACCCCAGATCGTCGTTTTCCTGTTTCTCGGATTCTTGTATCATTTGCTACATCGGCTGGTAGCCGCCCAATGCCCGTCCGTCCTGAATTCGATGACTGCAAATCCGGCAACTGATGTTGAATACCGAATTCCTTATCAGCCATTGACGGTAATGCCATGCCACTCTGGTTACTGAATGCCCGATGAATTGGATTTCTATGTACAGGTACGTAGTTCGACGCAGCGGTGTCTGTTATTGACGCCGTCTGTTCATGCCTCAAACTGTTCAAAGTAAACAGTCCCCCGGGGAGAAATGCCTGAATGTTCGTTGGGTTCATACCCAAGCTTATTGATCCCCAACAATCGGATGACGCTTGTTGGCCCATCGAAGGAGCAGAATCGAGTCCCTTTTTCGACGCTCCTAAGGATCGTCGCTTTTTGTTCAAAAACTTGGCTTTGGAACTTGACCGATATTGTGTGTGCAGGCAATCTCTTATCAAACATCCAACCTTCTCCCTAGCAACGGCGTCTTCCACCTCCCACCATCTGCCGTCGTGCTGCCTTATAAACATACCTTTATCCCGTTCCTTGCCCTGGACTGCGTCCATAATCATATTAACAGTGTTTGTCTTTTCCGTTTTCGTTGTAGCTTCGGAATATTTATCAATGAATCCTTCCACTATCGTTTTCAATCGCTTGTTTCCGGCCGAAGCCGTACAAGCCTTTCCCCTCCCACAGATTATAGCAGTGCTATCGGGGACGAAGTCTGAAGGCAGTTGCCGTTTGCCGAGTCGATCGTTCCGTGGGTAAAATAAATGAGGCTGATTCGCTGCTGAGCTTTCATCGTCGGGAGAGAAGCATTGATTCATCGAAGATGACACTTTCAAAAAAGGTCGATGGAGATAAGTTACGTCCAACCTCATCCACAGCAAAAAAGCTTTGTTTCACAGCAACAATTTTTGAACGTTTTCGGTGGTCTGTGGTACTTGTACCGAGGCTATTTCATCAACGGGGCTATGGATCAAAATTGTGATCTAAAGATATAATAAATAATAATAGCATGAAGTTGTGATGGGGGTGCGCAATATTACGCTTTCGATCCTGGGCTGAAGAATGGTTCTCGTGGGTAGAAATTTTATTGGAAAGTGTCAGAATGGGAAACAGGATCATCGCTTAAATAGGATGTATATTGCCCTTATTTAAGTCACCGGCATCTCTTAGCCTCCAACCAATTCAGTCTTATGTGCATTGTTGCCAAGATTCATTCCAGACCATTTCCACCCCCAAGGTGTCAGGTAATGACATTTTGAGTGTGGAGAGCAACCTTCATGGTCGTTATATCTTCTTGAAGTTTGGGGGCATCAATCCTGGGATGCCAAGATGTAACACATTGTCATCATCGATTCCGATGCGCTAACAACGATGGCACGTTCTTAAGGGAATAGACTTGTTGACTCCCTAATGCCCATATATGTACAACAAATAAGGCAGTCGAAAATGCTTTTCGTTAATCCACGGCAGTTTGCTCGGATGCCTTCTTCGAACAAGAACCTCCCAGTCTTGCTGAAGAATGGATGTGAATCCAATAAATCTACCGACACTCTAATGCATGATTGAAGATATGGACAACCCCCTTTAAACACATCAACGTTGCTATTGTATATTGGCTCGCGTGTGTGTCCAACGTTTTAGATGCCAGTAAATTTGTATACTACTGCCTCGGGCCAGATCAGTTTTACACCGAACATAGAGGCTCCAACGCACACGAACTTTACATTAATTGCAGGAATTGACACGCATTTCTCAACGAAGGCGGCCGAAGGCTAGCCAGAGAGGTGGCAATCCCAGATGTGCCACATAGTGAAGGGCTCCTCACACCACGAATCCCCAGTGACAATAAGGCGCGACTGCTCAGAATGTTTAGGTTTTCGATATATATTAAGATGGGCTATAACACACTCTCAGGAAACTGATTTAACAGCTTTCTCACCTTCTACCGGAAGTAACAGTAAACGATGCGCAGATTGCTCAAGTGGTCGCGGGATGCACCTGGAAATCTGTGTGTGCTTGAACAATCCGAAACACAACGCCACATTTCGTTGCCAGCGAGCAACCTGACAGTGAAACCTCAGACGATCCTAGAGTTCGCCATTCACGTTCACTAGCTCTAATTAACTGATATTCAAGAGCGTGTTTAGTGCTGCTAGACCACTTAAAGAGCGCTTTATTGGGCAACAATCGTGCGTCTATACTTGTACACAACCATCCTGTTGATGCGCCACGCATGTTCTCATTTCTTCCTGCCTTTCTCCCCTTTTGAAAGTTCAGGAGGTCCTCGCACGAATGGAAGAAAGTCTTTTCCTCCCATGTAAGGACGCAAGACCTCTGGTACGACGACACCATCAGATGTTTGGTACGTTTCCAGGAGACAACAAATACCGCGCCCCGTAGCGCAAAGGGTTGCATTCAACATGTGAACATAACTGGCACGAGCGTTCAAGCCCTTGGTTGCGGCCTTGGATCCACAGCGAGCACCTACACCTCGTGCTTGGTAGTCCGTACAGTTGGAGCACGAGACTAGTTCACGATATGCTTGCTGTCCAGGGAACCACGCTTCGAGGTCGTACTTCTTCACTGCTGCATCATTGAGTTCACTACTTACCAAGCAGACAACCCTGTATGAGAATCCTAAGGATTCATAAAATTCCTTAGCAGCTTGCAACATTCTCTTTTGTTCAGCTTGGGATTCTTCGAAATCGTCATTGGTCAAACAGAACTGTTCAATCTTTTCGAACTGATGCACGCGGAAAATACCTCGAATATCTTTTCCACTGCTCCCCGCTTCTTTTCGAAAGCAAGTTGAGATACCAGCGTATCTAATGGGTAGAGAAGCCTTTTCGATCCACTCATCCTTGTGGTAAGCACAGATTGGCTGTTCTGAAGTAGCAATCAGGTACTTCTCTGTCGATCCGTCAGGATCGTCCGTCTTGCCAGAAACCTTGTAGAGTTGTTCGTCAAAGTCTTCCAACTGGGCAATGCTAGCCATAACATCCTTGTTCATGAAAAAGGGAGGCTGCAAGACATTATAACCCCTTTCGCCCAAGAAGGCGATACTGTAATTGATAATGGCTTGATTCAGTAAAACTCCCGCATTCGTCAAAAAGTAGGCACGATGTCCAGCCACATTTGAACCTCGTGTGGGTTCGTAACCTCCAATACGCCACAAGAGTTCATCATGCGTCAAGGGTTTGGTTTCCGGCAGCGTGTACTGAATCTTGCCTTGGGCCATTGGCAGGAACTCTTTTCCTTCCGGAGGTGAAGGGTACAAATCAACCACCAAGTTATCTTCCTCCTCGTTGTTCGAGATTGGAACTTCTGGATCGACCATGTTACCGATACGATTCAATAGCTGATCACGTCGAGCGGCAAATTCTGGCAACTGCTCTTCCTTCTCCTTGATGAGTTCTTGAACTGCCTTCATTTCAGCGACTTCGTTATCACAGTTTTCATTAGCCTTCTTCTTTGGAGTAATCTTCTCCTTTTGGATCTTGTTGACTTGCGTCCGCAAGTCGTTGATTTCATTGGTCAAGTTACGCCACTTTTCATCTTCAGCAATGACTTCGTCAACCCATTCCACGGGCTTGAAGCGCTGTTCCATGTACTTGCGCCATTTTGCAGGATCTCCACCCTTGTAATCACGAAGCTCGTTGATATCGATCGGCATTCTCTTGTTGCAGTTGATGGAAAATTGCTAGAAGGGCTTCACAGCGCAATGCGATAGAGGCCATCGTTGTTCTTGGATTTTTGCGGCTGCCACTCGTTGGGTGGAGGAGAGACGGCAAGGCGAAATAAGATTGAATCAAAGGAATCCATTGTTCACTACCGGTAGCAACCGGCACGCACCAGGTACGCCAAAACCAATCCCTCTACTTGTACTCGATATCCCCGTAGCTATTTTTACTATCCATCTCGACTAGAACTAGTAAAAGTCTGGAACAATCACTTGGCGAGAACCACCGCGCTCTGCAACAACCTGTTGCCTTACGGCATGACCCGACCATACCTCATGCAAATGATTGTAGCGATCAAGGTCCAGATTCAATGGACGCCCACGGTACTGCGGAGTTTCACCATGACTATCCACGAAGGGACTGTGAATATACGCCGCCTTGCCATTGTGCATAATCAAGCCAGCACATTCTTGCAACAAAAAGAACATGCCAGTTCCAGCACCACATTTGAAGGAGTGTCGAGTACACTCCCCCTTTCCCCCAGCATTCAACACTTCTCCACAGACAAGGCAAACGGCGGTTTGTTCGCTATCCGGTAACAGTTGGCCAAGTTCTGCATAGAGGTCAGTGTAGGATGTGGGGATCCTAGCGACGCGTGGTCGACTATTGCTCTTAGACGACAACTCCATAGCATGTCCTCCGATGAGTGGCACGCTCTTCTTTGTGCTGAATGTTACCAGGGAAGGTGTGTGATGACTGTTCAGTTCCGACGAGGAAGTTTGAACTCCAGCAGGCTGGATTGTGTCGATTTCCATTGGGGTTGAAACTTCATCTTGGGGTTCCTGCCCTTTACTTGTCGGAGTCATAGCCTTCTTTACGGGAGACATGCTTGTAACATTGTCAAAATGGCACGACTCCATTGGCCAATCATAGATGCGAAATCCCTGTGTTCTATAAAGTCTGCCACAAACCGCGGCGCCGGAACTAGAGGTTGTGTCGTTTGATATAGTTCCTGCTTTCGCATGACGCCGCGCATCATCGTACCAACTTGATACAACCATGCGAATAACGTCTGATTGAAGCATTTCCCAAATGGGTTCCAAGTGGAAGAATTTTCTTAGTTTCTCCAACGTTACCAAACTATCGATGCTCTGGATTGATTCGTTCGTTGTCTCGATTTCTCCTACGGTATACCGTGCCATGACTCCTGGGAGAAGAATCTGGAGTACAGTTCCAATCTCGGCCAGGTAAGCACAAGCCGCATCGGCAGCCAAAGAGCACCCTTCTGTTACACGGTCGACTATCGCTGATTCAACATGAGGAATCTCTGGTATATCGATCATATTGGACCCCTTCGAAATGGCATGTTCAAGCAAGGTTATGCATACGGAACGCCATTGCCCTTCCGAAGTGGAAATGTCGCAACTTCCACGGAGCCACTGGAGAACTTTAACCACTAAATCTTCAGTTTCAAATCCAGGAATATTATCGAGCCCTTGAATGTCAAGTTTCCCGAGCAAGACTTGCAAGACACGAGCCAATAATCCAAGTTTGAGAAAGCCTTCAGAATCTTCGACCACCGAGTCCACGCTTTTTCGCATACTGACACCTTCCGACGAAACGAAGCTTCCACGACTTGAGAATGGTACTGGCCACACAAGCTCCAATGAGTCACTACGAGCCCTTGCCCGTCCGCTTGATGCGCATATCGCAGCCACAACGTGAGTGAGAACATGCCCATATAGAACAGGATAGACAATCGGAGAGCGGTGAGGCTTGTCTTTCTCTGAATTCGAGACATTAACAATAGGTTTGCCGTCCAATGGAAACGGCAGGACTAGTTGCACGAGATCAGCGGCTACTGCTCCTGCTGCTGCCATCACAGCCAGGCCGAAATATCGCAGCTTTCCAAGTCTCCCATTGAAGGGCTGTGTTCCGTCATCTTCAGTGGAAGAAGGTTTGGGCATAATTACAAGCTTTCCGTCGCACGCAATCCCTGAAATTCCAAACTTAGAGAAAACCACATTCAAACTGTTCTCTTCTCGAGGGATCCCAGCGGATTTATTCGACGCAGCAAGAGCTTTCCTCGCGAGTCTTCGAGCTTCGTTTGCTTCACAACAGACACTATAGGTGAAAGCTTGCATCGACATCATCAACTTCGACAGGAGCTTCTCCCTTGAAAGCTCTTGCCGCTGCATGTCGGAAAGAGGAGACGGGAAGACACAAGATGGCCACTGCACCGAGAGATGAAAATGTCAGAAATGTCAACAAGTAGGACTTGAGCCTTTTTGTGAATGCGTACTTACGTCGGAAGGCTCCTTTCCGGCAAACCTGTTGGCCATGTTGTAGGCATACTTTTCGATTATGTAATGACGGAACTCGCCAAAGTCGTTGTGAAGGTTTTCATCGCCCAACCTCTTTCCATCAGCACGATACGTAATGTCACTAACTTGGTCCATAAATCTTCTCCATACGACAGTCTCCCCCGCCGAGTCCATGGACATGGCAAACTGACTGCTGGCTATATCTATTCCGTCGGAATTGATCCCTCCATCCAAAGTATTTTCCGCTCGTGCCCTCAGTTTTCGACGCACAAACCGCGGTGTCTTCATCATTGCATTCCACGCGGCATAGAGATCTTTCTTTCTCAATGGCCTGACACTACGACGACGTGGAGACTTGGTGCTTGGCTTGAGTTCTGATTCATTAGTTTCTTCGTCTCTCTGTGAATTGTCCGCAACGAAAGCGCATTGGCCATCCCAAATGACGGATTTGTTGTGGCGTCGTACCCACCAGGGAGTGCACGCGAGGAATTCGCTAAGCGACAGCGACCCACTCGGACCAGTTGCTTCAACGGACATATCATCAAGGCTGGAGTCACTTTTCGCGTTGCCGATACTTGACACCTCACTAGAACTACCTGTAGGAAGGCAAGTTGCCGAATCAATCCAGTCCACACCAACGTCAATAAATGGCACCAAGCAGTTGCTAAGTCTTTGACACAAAGGGCATCGGAACTCATCTCTTTTTCCAATGATTCTATCCTCGCGATGTGATACGGTCGCAAGATAAGACTCCCAGCATTCACTGTGCACTGCATGACCACAGAGTGCGACATGCGCACCAACAAATCGGCGCACAGGTGCCGTAGCCGTGTAAATACTACCGTTGGATGGCGGTCCCCCGCCTCCTTTCATGACCGTGCTTGCTTGGGTGTATCCCACAAACGCCAGTGCATTCCCGCCATCAGTTCGACGACGCCGACTTTTGCGATGACCCTCGTCTTCTCGTTCACGAGTTCTCAATTCTGCGTTTCCGTCGTCACTGCATATAATGCATTGGGGGCGACTGCGAAGTAGACGTTTTGGAATCATCATCTCGTCAAAGACAGGTTGTCCGGTTTCCAGGGATGTAAGCGGTGTTCCAGCTCTGTCCGAATCAGACGTTGATCCCACGCTTGAAGCTGTGCTTTTTATAGAACCAAAACTACCTTGACGACGAACTGTACGCATGGGGGTTGATGGTTCATTTTTCGTGTCCTCCCTACCCGATGACGTGTCATTATCATCCTTATCTCCCAATTCTGTTTCCATCATGTTGGCAAACTTTGCAGCTTGAGCTTTCATCCGCTCCATAGCCTTTTCCCTTGCAATTCGTTTCCTTTGTTGGATTTCTGTCTCTTGCTGTTCCTCCCCATCTGCGACAGCCTTGTGCGACGGTTTGACGTGCACCAATTTTCGAGCTTCTAGGTTGTGTTCGGCTGCAAAGTCACACAACCAAGCCGCACCTGCTCGCACGGCTCGATCCTGAGCAATAAAGCAGCCTGCATAACCTCCATCGACTGCCAGGCGCCGCAGAAGTTGCAGAGTCGATTCCTCGCCATCGTACCAGTCGCAGGCTTGTTGTGACTTCGGGTTGACAAGCAATACTGCTGATACCCACTCTTTGGCAGTCGGGGCCGGGTCTTCATCCCCACGATCAAAAAACACGCTTCCGATAGATCCTCCTCCATGTTGTCGCCAGTCCTTATCATCTGCACGAGCGGTCTGCCATGCATAAGCTCCAAGAGTCAAAATGTGAACTGCGCGGGCCAAAGCTGTTTCACTCCGCTCGTCACCATCATAAGCCAAGGCTCCACGTAAATCGACTACATCTTTCTTCCTCGAAGTATTGTGACAGTGCATGTGCAAGGTACGATAAGTAATTGCAAGGAGTGCCGCATCACATGTGATGTCCCTTCGCAATCTCGCAAATGCCGAATGTGTAGCCGGTGGTTTCGGGCAGAAGGCCTTGGGAACAACTCCGTAGTTTATGTTGCTGCCTTCGGGAACAGGCCGCGACTCTGCAGCCGTTTGATGATGACGGAGCGAAATATGAAAAAAGCTAGGATCATACTCTTCCCAGACACTTCGATTAAGTTGCCATTTGTCAGGCTCCATTTTCGCTCGAGAGATTTTACGGGTAGCAACTTCTGCCAAGACCACTCCAAGTGCCGCTCCAGTCGCATCATCTGGGTTTACAAGTTTCCCTTCTTCACTGAGATACACATTGTCCCAATGACTGAGGACATGATGCACTTCGGCCAATTCACTGTGCGTTTTGGGACCTGACGCCAATCTATGAACAACTTCTCGGCGCAGTCTCCATTTGGCTTGTGATGTGTGGCCCTCTCGGTCCCTGGGAGGAACTGGCGGCAATTCGCTGGCCATAATAATCACTTTGTGCAGAAACTCTTCGAGCAAAAGCAAAAAGCTAGACGCATCCTTGGCAGGGGAATATGTCCAGGGCAATAGAAAGTCATCGCCCATTGCATCTTCTGAGTTGTACTCGGCCTGATAAAATCCTTGTTGAACTTCATCCAAATACAAGTTGATGTCGGAATTCGGGGCTTTGGCTAGTCCACAAAAGTCAAACAATCCCAGCCGGTGCAGCATCAAATGAATTACAAAGCAAACCCCAACATCTGAGGTAGGGCGGTGCAAATCTCTGGTTTGATTTTGCGTTCGTCCGAGCATGCCGAATTGTACGAGCAGCAAATCGGCGTCCCTCATGGCCCGACAAAATGGTGGTTCAGCATAGTTGAGAACCTGGTCGTTAAGACCATTGCCATTACGCCGCCAAAGACCGGCTCGGACTTGAGCGGCGCGCGTGAGAACCAAAAGCGGGAATTCCATTAGGCCGAGAAAGAGAGCATTGTGATCGTCTGGTGATAATGTTGTCGACAAGAGAGCCTGTAATTGTTGAACTCCATCTTCTCGAAGCCCTACCTCACGTAAACAAGCTGCAACGAATCGATGCAAGGGCAAGTGGAAGGAAAATGGCGTCATTTGCGACATGGGAACCGCGGAAAAGGCCAAGACAGATCCGTGTTTGGCGGCGACTGTAGAGAAGGGTAGGCTGGCAGGACGTCGTTGAAATGGTTCCAATAATGCAGTGTAGGGGGTCGGTCGATAAGTCGTCATTTCAGCGTTTTGCCATTCGGCAAGTCCTTTGGTCAAAATATGAGTCGTGAGTTCTACGCACGTCCAGAGGTTCTTGGATAAGGGAGACTCGGGATCATCAATAGGGGATGGATCGGCGTCATTCCAACTAAGTAACCGTTCGAATAGGCTTCCCAGCGATATACTTGCATTGAATGCACCGACCCAGCCTCTTACTTCCACTTCCACATGCCCTTGAGAATAATCTCGCCATGCTTGGGGATCCATCATTTGTCCTAGAGCCAGTGCGGCAATCCAATCCTTCAAAAACGTTCCGGAATGACTCGCAAACAGTCGTGGCATTCCTTTGACATTCAGAACACACTTGAGATCGCTAATACATGGAGAATAGCGGCGATGTGTGAGGACAAAATGATTGGGATTAAGTCTGGGTTGTGCTGCGACTTGAAGTGTTTCCAAAAGACTAGCTCCGAGCTTCCCAAGAAGATCTCGCTTTTGGACAAGATCGACGACGTAGGTGACTCGATTCAAAAACTGGACTGAAAGTGCATATCCACTTCGTTCCAGGATTCCCATGCCCCTGGCGTATTCCGCTGTTACCATTTGGTAGGTATCGCAGTAAGCGGCGGCGAGGTGGCTTTTGAAAGTCGGTACTGCCAACAATGTTAAGAGTAACGAGTGCCAGTATTTGGTGACACGAGAGGAAAGCTTAAAGTCGGCTCTCAAGAGTGGAACCAAGTGTCGTTGGGGTGATATGGATTCAGCGACTGTTTGGCAAAGTGGATCACAAGATCGTGCCAAGCACGTGAGCCATTGCAATACAGCCACTGCTTGTTGTTCCAATTGTAGTTCTTCCAGAGTCATGATCGAACAATATAGACCATGTGAGGTTAACAATAGTGCTCGACTGAGCATGGCGGTGCCCAACAAGCCACTGGCCACTCGATCGCCATCTAGCCAAAGATGTATTTGCGTAGGATTTAGTTCTGCCAATAGTTCCATGGTCCCCCAGACTACTAGTTGCCCGTATTGTCTCAGTGCGCGCACAAGCTTTTGCAAAATAGAGTCTGTGTAGAGGGAGGAGGTTCCCAATAAGTCTCGGAGCGCGTCGACCCACTGCGGTGTGGTGTGAATATCGTCACTTTTCAAGACAAGGAACAATCCACCGCCTTCGCGTGCCAGAATACCCAATTGCTCGGCCTTAGAGTACATGGATCCATCACTTTTCTTAGCTCTGACCAGTTTGTGACTACCCGCTGCGGCCGGATCAAAGCCACCCCCTCGAATAACGCGACGACTATTGGGTAACAGGTCCCGCGGTCCGTCGGCGAGGGGTGGCATGGCAATCATCTGCGCTGCTTCCTGAAGTCTGACTGACGGGGCGGGAGCTTGTGCCCGCTCTTGTGCTTGCTCGGCCACTATGGCAACCTGCTCAACCATCCAGTCAATGACGGCAGGCACCACACCTCTGACGCGGTCCACCACCGAGGCCTGCAGCGGTCCCCAGCTCTGCGACGTGGGTCCATGATGCGGGCAGAAACCCGCCGGATCCCAGGCATCAGGATCTCCACAATCACAACATCCTCCCGCCTGCGCATGGTAAAATGCCACATCATGTCCCTCGTGGTTGGACTGCTTGAAGCATTGATGGCACAAGACGCAAGTTTCATCCGCCTGACACGTCCGGCAAACCCAAACAATATCATTGCGCTTGAAGGGGTGCTGACAGACACGGCGAGGGACCGACTGACAGAGCGCTTCCAGTGTCTCCACGGCATGTCGTGCGGAAGTGTACGAGTCACCAGTGGCGATGCTCGTCAGGAGCGGCGTTTGGGGATTGTGATACTGCCACTCAGCTTCTTGCTTTTCGAGACCTTCGAGGTCCTCGAGGGCCCTGAAGAGGGCGTGATGGCCACGGTTGGGCGTCAGGAGAGAGGTGGTGAGAACTTCATCTTCGCTGGTAGGAGGATTCGCTACTACATTGCGCAGACCCACGACGCTGCCCATGGGCGCTAGAAAGCCCTGAGGTTTTTGCAACAGCTCTCGGGTCTTCTCAAAGGCTTCCGCCGCCAGTGGGTGTTCGGGCGGGGGATGTGTCATTCTTCTGTTGCTACCAATAAGTTCTTCTAGAATTGTGCTTCTACAACCAGGGGCTTGCCATCCACATTTACCCCTAGAAGCACTCGTGTGTTCTCGTGTGTTCAGCAGCGTTCACGTCGGCCAAGCTCCATCATGGCCAAGTCCGAGTGCTGGAACCGCTCCCGCCAGGTACGATCCCTATATCCAGCCCCAGCAGTCACGCACTCTGTTCGCTCAGAAACTACCGGTAATAGGAGATAGCAGAGTAATAGCTAATAGCAAAGTCACCTATTGTAAGTAAATATTTACATATGTATGACTCCCCAGAGGACCAATGACCCTCCTTATACTACGTGTATACAGTTGTACCTGGTATAGTCACAATCGCGTTCTCTGCGAAAGTCATCAAGCGATTTCTCTGTTTTTGTTTCATTGTCCTACCCGAGAGGGTCACAACTGCTTCACGCATACACACATCATCAAATCATCACTGAATCATCATGTCCAAGTCACCCTCTCTACGTCGGATCCAGGCCGATATTCGGGAGTTGGCCTTGGACCCCTCTGATCGATATCATGCGTCACCGTTGGAGAATGACATGTTTGAATGGTACGAACGACAAACCGTGACAATCGTTTGAAGTTTCAGCCTCCCTATACTCACAGTCCACGTTGATCTCTGCTGGTAGGCATTTTACCATTCGAGGCGCGGAAGGAACCGACTTTGAAGGAGGCATCTATCATGGTCGGATTTTGGTACGTTTGGGGTTTGGCTGGCGTGTCCTTCAGAAACCATTCGCATTTTGCCATTGTCGCTTCACACACAATCCACAGTACCATACCTTTCTGACCGTTGTCGTTCCATGCTTCTCTCTCTCTCCCCTCTCCTACCATTTCTCGGATCTACCTAGTTACCTCCCGAATATCCCTTTAAACCGCCTCATATCCTCTTTTTGACTCCGTCGGGTCGATTTGAAACTAATACCAAAGTTTGTTTGAGTTTTAGTGCCTTTCATCCGGAATTGTGGCAACCGGCCTGGGGCATCCGATTGATTTTGGAGGCACTCATTTCCTTTTTACCAACTCCTGCTGATGGAGCGATTGGTGCTCTGGATTGGACCAAAGAAGAACGGCAACGTTTGGCCAAATTATCCCAAAATTTTTCTTGTTCCCAATGTGGAAAATGTCAAGACTTGTTACCAAAACTCAAAGACAATGGTGATAACAAGAACAATAGCACAACACAAAAGTCGAGATTTGCCAAGGAAATTGAAGAATTGCAGAGATTGCAACAATTGGCTGAGAAAAAGGTCAAACCAAATGACGCAGCGGCTCCTACCGCATCTGCAGAGCAAGCAACGGAACAAGAACAACAGCAACAACCAGCTTCAGAAGAAGCCAAGGGTCATACCCAAGAGTCCAGTTCTTCCTCACCGATGGCGGTGCAAAATACAACAACCACGACTCCGATGACGAGAAATGACCAATCTGAGTTCGACCCATCAATCAAGGCAGATGCAGAGGTTGTCACCACCACTCACGGGGCAAATCCGACTCCACCTACCACAACGACGACCACTCCTGCTACAAACACCAATGTACTACCAGTCGAGGAGAATCAAATTCCAGCTGCTGCTTTGCAGCCACCGCTTGTTGACCATTCCTGGATCTATGACCCCATCCTCAACATTATGATTGTTGTGCTGGCAGCCATCTGTTATTTGCTACTGCAAAAGTATCAAGACTTGATGGCTGAGCTTCATGAGCTCCGACGCTTGTCCGATTTGGGCAAAAAGTAAAATATGTAAAGCAATAAAATATTCTAGCTTGTACTGAAAGGAAGGTTTATCGATGGACTGCTCTGTCATTCTGATAGTTAACTAGACGCGACGCTAGAGTGGTCTAGTCAGTCAAACATCGATCAAGAAAGAAGATCCTGCCGTAGCAACTGTACTAACTGTAGCTCCCACGGTCGGCGAGTTTGTGTGTCTTCCCAACCTAATCACACACACAATTCCAACCTACCGATACCCCACCCCCACGAGTGTGTTGCATAACAGCAACTCTGATTCGCAATCAACATGGAAGATCCACAAGTGCGGGGGGAGGATGAGGAACAACGGCGAGCAGAAGCCGCCATGGAAGCGTTTCTTCGAGAACAAGAAGAACAGGATGCTGCCGCTGCGGCAGGACTGGATCAAGACCATCACCAGGAACAACACCAAGAGGACGATGACCAAGAACCCCATGATCCGAATAATGGCATGCCTCCATGGATGAATGAGCTGCCACCCGAGGCAATTCTTACACCAAGAAAAACATTTCGCTTGTCGTACGTCAGTACCAGTTTCCTAGTTGCATTGGGGATGGTCTATTATGCACTACGAACACAACAACAATGGTATTTGGCATTGGTTTATTTGAACAGTAGCAAATGGGCCTATATTGTCTTTGGCAATGCCTTTGTGGCGACACTTATTTCCATCTTTACCGTGTTCACCAATGTCTTTTTAAATGGACTCCGTATCCATGAAGCCGAAGGATTGGGTGACTTTTTTCGATGGAATATTACTGAAACTTGTTTGGCTTTGACCATGTTCCGATCGGAACTTACGGTACAGACTGGAATTTTATTCTTGATTCTGGTCTTACAAAAATCCCTGCATTGGGTGGCCGAACTTCGAGAACAACACTTGCGCATGACCCAAGAAGCCATTGTGGTTCATCCCTCCACGGGATGGCCCGGATTGCAATGGCCGCATTTAAAACTCTTTTTTTGTTTGAGCCTACTCCAGTTATGGGATATCGTGGCGGTATTATATTGTGGTCGAGATATTGCCGCGCGTGGTGCCAATGTGTCCATTCTGTTTGCCTTTGAAGCGGCAATTTTGCTCGTCAGCGTCATGTCCTCGATTTTATTGTGGTATTTGCATGTCCTCGATGGATTGTTTCACTATGTCCATGAAACGACTCAACCTGGTTCTCTGTTTCATGGATGGATTCATCCATGGAAAGACTACAAGGCGACTCTGGTATTTGCAGTGGAAGTCCAAGCACAGGCTTGCAAATTCTTGTTCTACCTTCTTTTCTTTGCCATTGTCATGACCTATTATGGACTCCCCATTAATCTATTCCGAGAACTATACATGAGTTTTCAATCATTGAAACAACGTCTTATTGCCTTTGGCAAGTATCGACAGTTGATGGCGAATATGAATCGCTTTGACAATCCCACCGAAGAAGAATTGAATGAAGCCGGTTCCACATGTATTATTTGTCGAGATGAAATGACGGTTATTACAACCAAACGATTGCCAGGTTGTGGACATTTGTTCCATAAAAGTTGTTTACGAGAATGGTTGGTACAACAGCAATCATGTCCAACCTGTCGGGGGGACATTACCGAAATGGAACAACGACAACGACAGCGCGATGCGCTGATAGAACGGCAGCGTCAACAAGCAGAAGAACACGCGCAACAACAACTACAGCAGCAGCAGCAACAACAACAACAACAGCAGGAACAGGAACAACCCAATGTTGATGACAATAATGCTAGAGCGGCTGTTTCCACATGGAATGACGACTCCCGTGGAGCCACTGCAGTAGATGACCAACATCCTCCACGGGATTCACCAAGACTAAAGGATCCTCCTCGCTTGTCCCATCGAACCATCCCACCACTCCCTAAGAGACCAAGCATCAAGAAGGAAACTCGGTTTGGAGATTATTCCGACGACTACCACGACGAAAAGCCGGCAGCAAGCATTCCGCCGGCACGGAGGGAGAAACACGTTCGTGTACTTCCTCCCCAAATTCATAATGCTGATTCGGACCCACTACGCAACGAGCGACCAGCCTTCCCAGCATTTTATCGTGTCATTGAAGACGAAGGAGCCGCTGTCTACAATGACGGTGACGCTGTCTCGTTTGTCATCCGTGAGGTACCATTTGGTGTCGTAATACTCGGACTAGAATTATCATGGCGACGAATTGATGAGGATAACGAAAGCCGATTAATGGTTCGGATGCCAGACGGTTGGGTAAAGGATTGTGAAGTCGAGCGCATCACTGCTGTGCCCCTGTAAAATTCTATCAGATGACGACATTTTCTATTATCCGTACTTCTGTAGTATTGATGATCAAGAAAATAGTAAAATAGTTACCATTTGATGATTGACCTGTTAGACTGAAATGATGACCAGTTAGACTCAACTAATCGTTCTGGAACCAAAAATTCCCGCCACCGGCCGTTGGAACAAAACCGGCAGGGTGTCACTACTCTGTCAAGTGTCTCCAATGGCACCATTTATGTAGTTTGTGATATGCGATCGTACAGTAGTGGTATTCTTCTGCTCCTCTTGGCACTAGTCCTACTTGCACTAGGTGAGGGCGAGGTGGCGGGAAACCTTGTCGGTGACGATGGAGATGACGAGCAAGTTTGCGTCACATTGGAAAAGTACGGATCGGGTTGTTCCGGTCATGTTCAAGCGACCAACACATTCACGGCATGGACAAAGCCAGGCTCTGCTTGTAAGCATACCGCCAACATGAAGGATAATTCTGCCAAGGATCAATATTGTGATGCCAACGGTGTTTTTCATCAAACCGTATATATTCATGACACGCATTGCAAAGTTTCTTGGGAAGAAAAGGCAATCTCACCCATGAAACTAACCTATACTCACAGCAAATGCACCTATGGCTACAAACTTGAATCTTGCACACCAGGTCCATGCCAAGAATCGCCGGATGCCACTGCATCATGGGATATGGATGACGAAGATTTGATTGCCAATGTGGGTAGGCGTCTACGCAATCCCAAAGTTGAGCGAAGAAATGAATACGTATCTTAGTGCAGTCTGTAAACACAAGAGGATGAAAGACCTGGATGAACTGGTATTTGACACGTTCCTTGTTGTCGTTTCGCTGATTGACAGTGAGCGAGCAACAATCACTTCGGAAAAAAGAGTCAGCACAGTTCCCGATTGCTTTTCGTTGTGCCTGGGAATAAAGGATTAGACAAATTTTGTTTGACGTTGACGAAGCTTTTCCTTCATGTTGACATACTAACGTTGGGTAGTACTACTAGTAGTATATTTTATTGCTATTTGTAAAGTCCATGTTTCCAGTTACATTTTTCAGACATCTCAAGACCCGCAAATTCGACTCACTCGAACTCATCCTAATTTCTCCACTTTCCTAGATGACGTTTTGCAGATGAGAGTAGTGAGCGAACCAAGTTGCAACCTCCTTGACACGTCTCTTGCTTCATACTACAATACTACTGTGTCTGTTGTATGATGCTGAGGATGAAACGAATTATACCATTTACCGTTGTTGTGGGAGTTCTTTTAAAGACTACTGGTGTCAGTGCTTGGTCCATGAAACAACCAAAGGACCACCCACGTGATATTTCCCTTTCCACATCAAATTTGAATCGACGACAAGCCATGAAGATTGGATGGACGGCAAGTTCCATCACGTCGGCACTACTGTGGTTTCCTTTGACGGCGCGTGCTGGGATTGACCCTACCTTGCTCCAAAAGTTACCGGTCCAAGGCGATGAAGCGGGTACCGCGCAACGATTGCGACAATTGGAAGCTATTCAACGACCATCCTCCGATTTGGTAGATATTCCATTTACCGAACTTCCAAGTGGAGTTTCTTTTCGAGAATATCGTGAGGGAAAAGGAGAAGCAGGTAAATGTTGAAAAGAAAAAGAGGAAGACAAAGAGATTTTACTGGCGACAAATAGCAAACTATCACTCATTCTTGCATTTTTGGCGTGTTTTTCTACATTTACAGTGGTCCAAAATGGTTCCAAGGTGGCGGTGGAAATGACAATTCGATGCAAATCCTTTTCTACAGTCAATGAGCCGGGTGGTATCAAATACTTTTCTACCAAGGACGATACCGAATTCAATGAACTGGCATGGACCTTGGGGAGTGGAGAACTGCCTCCAGGCCTGGAAGAAGGAATGGTGGGAATGCACAAAAATGGTCTACGGCGTATTGAAGTTCCCTCCACCATGGTGTTTGCTGCGAAAAAAGCCAATCAGCTTCCATTGCCCACCACCAAAGATGGCAAGCGCCGCTTTGAAAGTTTGTTCAAAACGGATGCCACTCTTTTGTTTGAAGTTTTGGTCACTCGTATCAAGTAGTTCGGTAGTATTCTTGACGATCAAGAAATCCGCTAGTTACCACATTTCTATTTCATCCATATACTTGGTATGTTTTGGACAAAGTAGAGTATTGCGTCGACGTTATTGGAACACCGCTCCAAAACCATTGGCCAAAGTCCAATTGAAATTGGATCTTCTTGTCGAATCAGCCGTCGACCTGCAGCGTTCAAGTTGCATATAAATGCGATTTGCTTGGCCTCGGGACCTCGACACGTATGGCTAAGATGACAAAGTGTATCATTGCCCAAAAGATTCAGTCCATGGAGTGAGGTGAAGGCATTGGATCTGAGATTCAGTGACAGTAACGTTCGATTTTGAGCCAGTGCATGGCTCAGGATCAAGAGTCCTTTTTCGTCCAGGTTATTCCCGTACCAATCCAAAATCTCTAATCCCCTGTTGACAGCCAAACTTTCTAGCAAACTGGTATCTCGTAAGGAATTTCCCGAAAGTCGGAGTACTTTAAGGGATCGATTCCTAGTGAGTGCGTGGCTGAGTGGTTGCATATATTGTGTGTGTAGCATTCTTGGTAATTGACACATTAATTCTAATCGTTCCAAGTGGCATGTTGGAGATTCCAGAAACCGCCCCAAAGCTTGCATACCGTGTTTATAACAGCCGTTGAGAGACAAATCGATTGCCGTCAATGAAGGTAAACGATCGGGATCCCAAAGGGTGGAGAGTATCCGTCTCACAGCATCATCTGATAATAAGCAACTTTTGAATGACAAGAGTTTCAAATGGGACAAAGCACCAGGAGTTTGCAAGGAATGTATCAAGGCTGTGACATCTTCTTCAATACTCAATGGACTACCATCCAAGCGCAATGTCTCTAGGCATTGTAAATGAAGCAATCGTCTCAACAGTACTTCCAGTCCGCTACCCTCTAGGGATGGTTTGTAATGAATCGAGAAGGAGCGAAGTTTCGATCCAGGTCTGGTAATCAAACGCATACAAGGATCATCCATTTGTCGAACACGATGGAGGGTCAAGTGTTCCAGATTGTGACATGCTTGTCGTAAAATGTCGTACAAAACTTCGGGCCAGACTTCACACATGCGCAAAATCAAACTCTTGACAACCTTTCGTTGAATGATTGTCGCAAGAGTCAAGGCCATGGAATTGGAAATATATATACTCGATACTTCCAATTCCTCGACATCATGCTTTCTCCTATCCACTTGCCACCAACACGAGGAGTCATCACTCCAAAATTCTCGAGGATAAATATGAATTTTGTTGCTCATCATCATTCCTTTTTCTTTGAGTGTATCGGCAAGGAAGAGACAAAGTACCAGTCTAGAACAAGCCAACGACGCTCATCATTACTATTTCGCTCCATTACGATCACGCCCTAATGCCAAGTGTGGTATTGGACAACTTCCACGGTCCATGTTCCAAGTTCCGAAAAATTCCGCGATTGTTGGATTCGTGGCGAAGACGAATCCAAAGAACATTCGACAATCTCCGTGTCTGATTTGACGTGCAGCTGTTGTGAGCAACGGTGCTACGGTAGCCGTTAGGTCGGTGGTCCGCTCATCATCACACAGCTAGAATGGACTTTGAGGACCACCGACGGTCGCTAGACTAAGCTAAATGGCTCTCATGATCATCATGCCAGTAGAACAACAAATTACCATCTTACTATTTTAATGGACCCTCTCGAGGCCACCCAATGTGCATGGTCCTCAGAGGTCCTCAGAATCAAGACAAGAGTAGAAGGTTTGTAGCACACGAATTACTACCAATTACCGGTAGGGAGCTACGTCTGCTTGGTACCTGTACATGGTATCATACATGTTAGTACAAAATACTGGTATTGACGGCAGAAGCATGCGAGGTCATGGCTGATCTCCTGTCGATTACTCGTACCTTCCTCTGACAACATCTGATGCGATTTGGCCACTATCTACTTCATTCATAGCCTCGTCAAGGAAAACACTACAAAGCATTCCAGCGATGAGCAAACAGTTGTTCACGCATCGACCATAGTAGGAAAGATTTCATTCATCGCTTTCATCCATCTCATCACAAAACCTACATAGCAACCTACTTTGAAGTTGAAAAGACTGGTAAATCTCTGTTGTACAAACAAGTCCATTGAACAATCTGCCTTTCGATTTTTCTGTTCGGAAGTGTAATAACAAGATCATTCTACATGTATTTCGGCTGGTAAAAAATTTCGTTGACGTCATCTCGCAGTCGATCCTTTTGACTGGTTGTACAAGTACCTACAGTGTCACTCGTCTCTAATCAACTGATCCAAGCCATATGTTTGGACTTTTTGGCGTGTGCTGTGGTCACAATATCCACGAAAATTTCTTCGTGCATAGTTAAGATATATTGAATAATAATACCAAGGGCGATTCCTAATTGCGACCGACGGACCGCTCGCGAAAAGTGCTCTGGAATATGCCTAACGGTAGGTTGACGAGATATTTTAGCAACAGCCCTCAATGGGATTGGATATCGACAGCGTGCTCCCGCCCTGTGGGGTGGTAGCAAGTCACCACGGTGCAGCAAAGCTGCGCTCGGCACAAAAGGCATCTCTTTACTGTTGGAGCACGCCACTTGAACCTTGTTCAAAATAAAATAGAGTGGCCTTGGGAGGTTGTTACTGGTGGTTCTGATCAAGAGCAAGTGGGGAAAATCACACCAGTCAACATTTTGTGCAGCTTTCCAAAGTCAACAGTTTATATCCTTTCCATCCTTTTGGTTCACCATGGTCCTCTGCCAAACAGATGATCGAGTACTGGATGCCCATCGTTCCGAACGAGTTCCGAGTTCCCGACGGAGTGCCACATCTCGAAAATCCCAACAGTCCACTGAGTATTCAGACAGTGCCACTAGCACCAGCTCTTGTCTGGTAATTCCCGGATTACTTCGTAGAAAGAAAAAGGATAATTTTCGAAGTTCCGCTTCTACGGATCAATCATCGGCCACGGACCACATTTTCAATCCCATGGCCAACAATGATCGCCAACAACTACTTCTCAACAAATCAAATCAACTCACGGCCGACTGGTATAATAATGACGATGATCCAGAGACACCAGATTTCTTTCCTCCTGCAGTGGTAACACCTTCCAGCAATGCAGGTGGTGGTGCACCGTTGTTATCCTTTCCCTCTCCTCAAGATCGAGGTCATCACGCTCGTCGCACATTGAGTCAAAAGGGCATGATGCATGCCTATGCAGGAGAATTAGAACCAGAAGGGGTACGAGGACAAGAAGCCAAAGTTGCGCCTTTGCCCATTAATAAGAAGAATCCTGAAATCCCTCTTCGAAACTTTTCGGGAGCCCCCATGCCTATGTTATCACCTGTCCAAGATAGTAATGATCATGGCGAGGATGATGATGACGATAACGACGAAATTGATCAAGAATATTTGGCAAAAATCATGAGGGATGAGGATATTTCCACTACCTCCTCACAAGATATCGAGTCCATTATGAAAACAGAGTTTAGTGGTGACCAACTTACACCAGACGAGCAGCACCTTCCAACCAAGGGCATGATTATGCCTTCATCCCCTCTACGTAGAGATGCACTAACACCGATGGGCGTCTATCAAAGGTCAGGAAGTACCATGATGAATGATCCGAATTTCCAAGCCATTACACCGTCACCACAGTATGCGGAAAGTCCTCATAAACGACTATTTGGGAATGAGGAACGGGTGATGGTGGATAACTCTCCACCATCTGTTATGGAACTATCGAGCAAGGGTAGCGAAAGTAATGAAGTCAAGATTCCTAGACAATCGGCACCAGTCAATGTGGATGATTCGAGCTTCGAAGATCCTCTTTCGAATGTACAAGGTATTCATGCCATGGCTATGGAACATGTGACAAGAGGGGAATATGACATGGCATTACAAGCCTTTTCGCAAGTTTTGACTGTCTATCTTGAAAAATATGGTCGAGCTCATCCATTGACAGCCTCAGCCTACCACAATTTAGGAACTGTCCATTCCAAACGTGCAAGTCTCTTGCTTGATCATACATTGCATCAACGACACTGTCGCGAGCAAGCCTTACTTTGTTTTCAAGCCGCTGCACGGAGTGCACGCGATGCTCCTCAACTTGGTCCGTCGCATCCCAATGTCGCCGTGAGTTTGGTACGAATTGGGTTTTTGTTGCTGCAATCACGACAGTATCAAAATGCTGTCATTACCTTTCAAGAAGCCTTACGGATACGATTGGAGCATTATGGAGCTACCCATGCATTGGTAGCCAATTTGTACAATAATTTGGGGGTTTGTCATATGCATCTGCAAGAGTTTGTGGTGGGGCGACGGTACCTGCAACAAGCATTGGATATTCAAAAGGATTTGTTGAGCCAAGATGAATTTAGCAATGCGGCATTGTTGGAATTGGCGGATACATTGTGCAATATCGGGGGATTGTGCTTGGAGTGGATTCGACAACAAGGACCAGATGCGAGACATGCTTTGGATGCCGAATCGGCCTTTTTGGAAGCTCTCGAAGTGCGAACGAAAGTTCTAGGCGAGAACCATCCTCTCACCAACCAAGTACGAAGTCTTCATGACATGGTTCGAAGTATTCCACTACCAAAACTTACTGACAAGACATTAACAAATACCGGTAACTTGTCACCGGCGCGATCGTCTCGCAGTCCAATGGCTAATGGAATGAGGTCCCCGCCGAGCAGCCCGGGTCGACCATATGCTACGGCATCCACACCAACTGTATCGCCACCGCGGCCCATTGTATCGCCACCGACTTCCAGTCATACTCCTAAGGCAATGAATATGCCGACCTTGGATCAGCCACCGAGATCAAGACCCGGTGATAGTTCCATGAAACCGAGATCACTTGAACAGCAGAAGCAGCAGGTGCCACAACAAAAGGCAATTACGTTCAAAGCACAGGAAAATCCACGTTCTTCCAGGAAAAAGCAAGATCCACCCGCGTTTGAGTATCATCGTGATATTCTTCGAGCTCCCTCTCCACCTGCCGAAATCGACAATGATCCTGTCAATGATACCGACACCAGACTCACAATTGATCGTAGCGCACAATCAGAACTGGGAAGCACATTTTCAAGTTTGTTTTCCGACGCTGATCTCAATACCTTTGAGGCGACGGAAGAAAACTTTGTACTCAATCCTACTGATGACGATGATCGAGTTACTGTCATTTCCTATGCTCAATCCACGGTGAGCTGGTCAAGTGCAACGAGGAAAGAAACAGAGCGTTTGGCTTACTTGATGCAAGCCAAGGCGATTCTTGATGCTCATAGAGAACATATGGATTCTCCGCAAGTCAGTTTAAGTAAGCAGAAGACAGCAAGTCAATCAGTGTCAACGCAAGAACAACAAGAGGCCTTGGAGGATGGCTTGGCACCACTGGGTGGTACATGGCCAGAGGTCACCATTTCTAGAATGACGCCGGAGGTTCTACAGAATCCCGAAAAGCATCTAAAGTCCATCCATGCCAGCGCTGTCAACTTTTTCAAGAGAGGTCGGTATAGTGAGGCTTCGCATCTGCTACTGATTATTGTCGAAGTCCAGCGTAAGAAGAACGGACCGGTACATGAGGATGTGGGGGCTGCTCTTCATAACGTCGGTATAGCCGAGCTTCGACTGGGAGAAAACTACAAGGCTCTTCAGGCCTTTGAAGAAGCTGTCCGTGTTCGAAAGGGATCACTGGGTCGTGACCATCCTCAAGTTGCTGTTTCACTTGTGAAGGTGGGGATCACGTTAATGCTTCTAAAGCGACTTGAAGACTCTCTCTGGATCTTTCGCGAGGCTTTGACTGTGCGAAAGCACTGTTTGGGGCCTCTTCATCCGTCCACGGCCCGCATTTATAACAATATTGGTTGCGTTCATGTGGAATTCAACGAAAGCAAGGAGGCAAAGCGAGCCTTTGAAGCTGCACTCGATATCCAACGGAACGCACTAGTTAGCGACCCCAATAGTGGGCCTATTTTGTTTGGAGCGGCGACGACGCTTCAGAATTTGGCCTATTTGTACAGAAAAAATCAGATGTACGAGAAGGAAGCTATGGTACTGAGAGAATCGCTAGGAGTAAGTTTGTGTGCGTCGTCCATCATTTCTTTGGATCGATTTTTCTCACTTCCTTGGATTTAACTTCCCAGATCCAAGAAAAAGTTCTGGGGACGGATCACCCTGCAGTGATGGGAACATTGGAGAGCTTGGCTCATGCCTGCAGCCTTTCAGGCCACGAGGATCACGCATTGAAATACTACAACGAGGGCTTGGAACGCTTGTACGAGCAAGACGAGGACAATCGCGAACACCAAGCAACAATCATGTTCAAGATGTCACGAATTCATGGTAACCTCCAGGATATTGAAGCGCAACTAGAGAAGCTAATCTTGGCGTCCAAAATTCTTCGAGGTATCGATGATTTATCAGCAAAGGGGGCCGACCTAAGCAACCAGGTCAATACCGAAATGGCAGAGGTTCGTCGTCAAGCTCAAAGACAGGGTGTCACATTGGGTTAATAGTCATTGTAATGTTTGATAGTCATGCATTAAGGGAGACAATTGCATTACTTCCGTGTTTTCGCGCATTGTGACTTCAGCGGGAGTCGTCAGAGCGCTTGGCTTTCTCCTTTAACTGTTCCAAGGCCTTACTAGCAACACTGCTACTACCGGTCTTCAGTTCGGATTTGGCCGCCTGAAGTTTCGCTGTCGCTCCTGTCGATTGATCCAGTTTCTTCGAGTCAGGCTCCTTCCTTTTCCGTGTGGCACTCCTTTCAAAAGCATCCAGCCCAGCCTTGCCAACACCACTCTTACTTTTATCGTTCCTGTCATCGCTCAGTTCAGAGTCTTGCCGAGGACTTACCTTTGCCCTAGTCCTCGGAACAGGGGGAGAGGAAGATTTCGTCCCGATCCCAACACCAAAATTGAACTCCACTGTCTGAGATGTCTTTCGACGTCGCTTCTTTTTCCGTCGCGATCCATCGTCCCTGTCTTCCTCGTCGAGTCTTGAAGGCATCTCTTGCCGCTGCGTATCAGGCATATTGTCTTCCTCTGAGTCGGACCAATCGCCATAGCCGTACCGTTGGGCCAAATCAATCAACCCACGTGGATCAGCAGCATCGCTAGGTGATGGGACATCACCTGGGTAAGCGCCTAGAATATTCCTTCCCATAAGACTATTTGCACCCGCGGCACGAATACGGCCTAATACACCGGAGTCTCGATCACTCACTCGAGGGCCCACTTGTTTTTTCTCTCGTTCAGAGGTAAGCCACCTAGGGTCGGATATGGTTGACCGCTTTTTCTTGGATCGAGAACGACGTCCAATCTCCAACCCTACAGTTACAGTAGGATGCGGCAAGCCCTTCCGTCCTGAAGTCATTCGCTCCGCAACATCCTCTTCATCGTGCGTCAGCGCAGAAACGATCCATTCCGCATCGCTCTCCGGCTCGCTAACCGTAAATGCTTCGCTTTTATCTCGGGAGATTAATGGAGAACTAAAATCATCGCTTTCTGATGTTTTTCTGGAGACCGACTTTTCTTTCTCAGCAAAACGACCAATCCCATGTCTTTTCATAAATCCTTCACTCAAGAAACGATATCTTGCCTGAGAAACATCGCCAACTTTTTTCAATTGGTCTAGGGCTCTTTGATCTTCTTTCCGCATTTGAGAGGTTCTTTTCTTTGCACCTCTAACAGCAGAGCCATCCGCACCAACAAAACCAGTCGTTTGAGAAAGGGGCAGATCACCTGACTCCCCCTGACCGAAGACTCGAGGAAACATTTGTGCGACGGCCCATTTGATGGACGTACTGGCAAACGGAACATATGTTTCCATCCATTCGTGGAAGAGGACGAGTTCCATGATTAGCAGGTGCCCAATGCGTCCGTACGAAAAAAGGTAGCGATAAACGGCATTGGGTCGTGGTCTAGAAACCATAGTCACCGTTGGGACGTCTACATTCTCTGCATCATCAGTTGTTGAGCCAGGTTCAGTTACTGATAAAATGCATGCCAATGGACAGTTAGCTCGATTTGATGAGTCATGTGATAACAAGTACTGCGGTATTCCTTACCTTGCTGCTGTGATGTTTCTTCACCATCGTCATCAGTCGAAGGAATCGACGTATCGTTAGCATCTGATCCACCTCGCAAACGGGCAAGTATGCTATCCCTTAGACTCGCCACGCGAGCTGTTGATATTTCATTTGGTGCCGACACAAATTCGAACAAGTCCAAAACTGGCGAAAGATAGAAGCGGCACCATTCGATAAACAAAATAATTGTCATGACCCAAGCCTCGAGTCCACGCATGACTAGAAACGTTTGGAAAAAATTCATCCCTTCCACCTTGAGAGGAAGAAAGCCGGAATCATCGGGCAAGCCTTCAGCCACTAATTGCGTATCAGAATCCTCAACTTCGAACTCTTCGTCTTCGATTCTTTCATTGACTTCATCTTCTTCGAATGCCGAGTATCGCTCTGTATCGATGTCCTCCACTAGTGGACTCATGAGAGAATAATCCACCGAATCGCCTTCCATCCCATCCTGCGCACCAAGTTCGGACTCTGCTTCTTCGTCTTCACTCTCTGCGGTCAGCGCATCCGTCGTCTCGATCATGACAGCAGTCGAGGCATCATCGTTGGTGGATATTTCACTATTCCAGCTTTGATCTTCATCGTCTCCAATTTCCAAGGACGAAGACTCTTTGGCGACTTGAACCTCGATTTCATCTGTGGTAGGAGATATGTCCTCTTCTTCCTCCACCTCCTCGTCGTCGTCGTCATACTCGAATTCTTCCTCCTGAGGTGAAACGTGCACGAATGTTTCATCTGAGTTTACAGATCCGACTTGCTCCACATACCCGCTCTCGGCTTCGGTGGTGACGGGAACGTCTACCTCCACTTGAACAATATCCTCATCGAAAGTAGAATCCTGTTCACTTGTTTCTGTCATTACGGAAGCCTCCTCAGATGCTGCATCAGCGACGACCTCGACACTTTCCCCATCGCCATCTTCATGAGAGTCGACTACCTTCGTTTCCAACGTTGCCTCTTCCTTGTCGATTGGGGTATCAACTGTATCACTTTTATCAAAATCATCTTCAGCGACTTTTTGATCAGTGCCTGCAAGGAACGGCAGCGGCTTGCTTCTTTCATGTTTCATCGCGTTATCGATTTTCCCCCAAAGTCTCGTAATCCCATTCAAAGGGGAATGGGTGCCTTCTTGTGGAACAGGCTTTTCATCCGGGCCTTTAGGTACTACCTCCTCCCTCGAGTCAAGCTCAGCCTGCACTCCGCTAGGTACCGTATTGGCATCAGGAGTGTAATCCAAAAAGTACTTCTTATAGATTCGGTCAATGTCCTTTTCCGGAGCTCCAGCACCACCTGTCGACCTGGATCCAGCTAGCTTTTCCGTTTGTATACCCATAAGAAGCGCGGTCCACCTTCCCCAAGTAGGCGTGTACCTTTTAGAGGAAGACATTGGGGATTTTTTCTCAGGCTCAATGCCCAGCAAAAGAGAAGTCCATTTTCCCCAAGCTTTCCTTGCGGCATGAATTGTTTCTGGGTCTCTGATTTCAATGTTTCCGACTTGCTCGTTTCCACATCATCTCCTGCCACTGGTGAGACATCTTCTTGGACCTCGTCGAGTACTTCAATCTCCGCAGGGGCAGCTTGATGAGATTCCGACAGAGCATCCTCTGTCAGTTGGGGACTCTCATCGACTGCTGAGGGACCAAGAAAAAACTCAATGACCTGTTCACCTGACAGTGAGGTTTCAAATTCAAGGTTTGATTCAATCGACGATGTCAAAACTCCGGCTTCGTCCATTGTGATCGTAGAGACAGGATCGCCTAGAAAATCCGCGTTTGAGGAAGCAGTAGTTGGGGACACATCGTCAGTATCATTCAAGCTCACTGTGGATTCCATTTGCACTTGCAATTCTATCGGGAATGATACATGTTGCATGACGTCAACCATGTTATCACTAGTTTCCGGATCCATCGGTTTCTCATCAACTAAGATCTCTACACCAGGAGTTGTTGCCGCTGTCTGTTCCTCATCTGGAGACACAGTTCCATTGACCACGGCATTTGGGTCGGTAAGTTTTTTATCCAAGGCAGGCTCCAATAATTCTGTTTCAGATATTTGGTCCATTGTCTCGCTGTCTACCAAGCCTTTGCCATCCTCTTCTTCCCGCTCATTGTTGATTTCCAAATCAACCTCGGCCAACTCAGCGAGTTGATGGAGTTCATTGTCCAGTTGTGTTTCTGAGGGGTTCTCATCGGCTCTACCGGTAGACGAATGGTCGTCAACAGCAGCAACGAGTGTTTCAATCATATCATCCAGTTGGTTTACATCGTCGACATCCCACGCAGTCGTGTCCAAATTCATCACTTTTTCTTCGACATGGGCACTGTCTTCGATGACGGAAGGAGAAAGTGGTTCACCATCACTTTCCTCCACAGGCACTGTTTCATTCTCCAAGATATTGTTCGTTGCGGAACTATTCATCACCAGCATGGCATCCTCCTGTACCTCCACAGTTAGGGGCTGCAACGATTCCAAAACAGGCTCAGTCAGAGTTTCCAGTGTTGTGCTATCCAGGTCGTTGTTGATTGGAGAACTAGACGTAACTAGCAAATCGTCCAGCGACTCATCTATACTGGGAGATATAAGAGACTCCCCCGCACTTTCCTCGAGATCCTCTGTTCGAGTATCGAGTGTGATATTCTCGACTACCGATAGGTCGACATGGGTGTCAGGTGGTGATTGATCTGATCTTAGAGGGCCGCTTTCTTCGTCGACAGATTCCATAACTGTATTGATTGGCATAGTGGTAGTAGAACTGGTCGTTAACAACACATCGTTTTTGTCTTTGGATCCTTCTGCTTCTGCCAACTGACGAAACGTCTTGAACAAGGGATTATCTGCTTCTGTTACTTTATCATCGGCAGCAGCCAACAAGAAATCAATGTACTCATCGAGTTCTTCATCATCCAAGTCACCCGCACTACTATCACCGCCTCCTCCTCCTCCATTTAAGGCACCTCCTCGAAATGTCAAGGGAGACATCGAATAAGATGCAGGACTCCTAGCACGATGTGACGCCTCTGTCGACAAGGAGAGTGACAATAAACATACAACCGATATCCGCCGTCGTCGTTTGGAGCATTTCATCATTGTCATGGTATTGATGGCAATCACCAACTTGATATTGAAAGGGAATGTGAATTAGACATTGACAGTGAGTCCAAGTCTAACAACGGAAATTTGTCGACAGCTCACCTACCGGTATCTTCATCACACTCACACAGTCAAACGGTTTTTGAATTTTCTACATATCGCGCTCGTCTTCCAAGTGGCGAGAATGATCCATTAATCGCACCAATCACATCCCTCCTTGTATCGAACGTCCGGATCCAAGGAGTCAACTATATGGAAAACCTTCAAGATCCAAAATACAACAGTAAAACCAACTCTTGCAAAAAAGCCATGGGACTACAACGACAGCTTTTAATTCTTCTGTTTCTGGTTTGGCAGAATGGGTTGGTTGAGGTGGTTTCCTGGTCCATGGATCGGCGTCAACTGGTGACGGGAGGTTTGGGCCTATCAACGTCAGCAATGATCGGCACCATTGTAAATGAGGATTCTTGGCGAGCCCTGGCAGAAACATCATCCACGTCCGACCTTGCCGATTTCCAAGCCGGCCCTCGTGGTCTCCAATACAAGATTCTGAAACAAGGGGAGGGAGAATCTCCTGTTCGAGGACAACAAGTCTATACCAAATATACGTTATGGACCGGTGGATTTGGGGAGAAGCAAGTGGATAGTAATGCAGGATTCTTGGGACGACCCCTCCCCGTGGTTGTTGGAGTCGGACGAGTAATCAAGGGATGGGATTTGACATTGTTGGAAATGAAGGTTGGAGAGATCCGACGAATCATAGTTCCTTCCGAGATTGGATATGGCGATCGAGGTGCGGGTGGTGCCATTCCGCCTAAGGCAACCCTGTATTTTGAAGTGGAAGTGACCGGCATAGATCCACTCCCTAAACTAACGGATGCACAAAAGCAATGGCTACAAGAAAATCCGCTATAAAACAATGTTTCTATTACTACTCCTCTATTTTATTAGGTTTGTCTCATGTATACTATCTCGAAGCTTGGTGTGAGAGTGACAGCTTGGAGTGACAGTGACGGTCAATACTGTGATACTGAAGTAAGAACCACTCTCCACTTGATCATTGCCAGAAAATTTTCCCGAAACGACCAGAGACACTGCATATGTCATAATGTGAATAAAATGTTTCAGAAAGAAACTTGGTAAAATGCAGGGTGACACATTTCTGCCTTGTGTCGGCCAAGCCAGCTCCAATCCATAATGAACTTGTCGGAGACGGCGCCCTTTCTATCGACCATTTGCATAATCGATGGGGGTGATTGTTTCACTAATGTAACAAAACTTCATCTTCATGGTTAGCAGCCACCGTCACATCGTGGAACTTGGACAATAGTGACGAATCTTTTTTGAGGGATTCCAAAATGTCAGAATTGGCCCGACTGAAAAGAGATAGGATGGTGAAATCACTGGCCATGGCACCATTTCGTGTCACCTCCCGAGACAACTCTTGGATTCGTTGCGAGACGACTCGATTGGAATTGATGACACGATCAATATCATCATTAAATTTTTCATTGACACAGGCTCGTCGTTGTTTCTTGGCCTTGGTACTACTCTTGTAGCGGTCATGTAATCCATCTCGGAGGCTTTGGCTGACTTTTTCTCGGGCAAAGACATCATCCACAATTACCCAACAGCATTGCCCCTTGTTAATTTTCGTTTCCTTTTTGACAAATTGACCTTTTCGCTTGTGAATGGCATCGACAATTTCCGAAACGATCAATGACTTTTCCAGTTTGTTGGTACTGGAAGAATATTTTTCCGTGGCCGCGCCAATAAGATCACGATATCGTTGATTACCTATATGATCCCAATAACTCTTTCCTCGAGCACAAACCACATCATTCGGGCCTGGTTCAAACGTTGCCGGTAAGATGCAACTACTCGCACAAGAACCATTGTTGCCGGCAACACCAGAACTGTCATCATCTGATACTTCTCTTGACGATGGATGCTTCGCTACATCAACATGAGCCATGATCATATTCTACCAGTAGTGAGGTTGTTAACTTATCCCTTCTGTAATGTTGGTTGTCGACCCAACTTGTATTATATGATTATCAATGGTCAAGACTTGGCAATACACTTGAGAATCAGATGAGCAATCCCTCATTCCTTCTCACTGCCAACATGTATGACACACGGCGGTCGAACTCCTCTCTTGGCAAGACCGACAGCACAACAGATAAGGAGAATATCTAAGCCCAAACGCTCGAAACCATAAGTAAATCTCGGCCGAAATAGGTATCGGAAGTTTACATATGGACAAGCGAACGCGTTGGGTGCGACATTCCGTCTGACCGTCCCCCATGGCAATGAAAAAACCCGGAAGTTGAAGCGCAGTTCGACGTTCTTGACTCACAACGCAGGACAATCCGAAAATCTCGTCCGTCGACGACATGCTTCCTCGTCTCGACACAAAAGACACCAACATTTGGTCACCATATAGAGACAGCGGAACTTTTTCTTTGTTTGTTAAACTTTCAAAATGACACTATCACAGAGAAAGCGCAGATATAGAATGCTTCTGTTAGCGGCCTTGCTGATGTCCAATTCGGAAGGGTTTCACACAGGAAGTAGACTTGATACAAAGTCAAGACGATACAAGAACTATGAATTCAACCAAGTGGAGAAAGGACGACCATCATCGTTCTACAAAATGAATCATAACAAACGAAAAATGGTGACCCGATCCGTGGATGTTCCATCTTCCAGGCTTACACCCTTTCGAGACGTCGATGAAAAAATTGTCAAGTTTGGTCGAGCAGGAAAAACCGAAGAGGCATTATCTCTGTACTATAGTATTGATCGACCTACTATTCGACTCATGAACAGTGCCATTGATGCTTGTAGTCGTGCCAAACCGACACGATTGCAACAAGCCTTGGAAATTTTCCAAACGGGGGTGGAACAACATGGTCTTGTACCCAATGTGTTTACTTTCGGAGCGTTAATGAATGCCTGCAATCGCGATAGAAATGCCAATCAAGCAATAGAACTTTTGAAAACAATGAAGGTGAGAACATGAAAATTGTAGGAAAGGAGGGGGAACCAAATGATGAGCCCAAAAAACTCACTTTACTCGTTCCCGTTTGTTATTAGAATGATTACGGTATCACACCCAATGCTGTGGTATATTCTTCAGCTATCTCGGCATGTGCTCGTTCCAAGCCCCCTCGAGCAGACCAAGCCCGTAGACTGTTACGGGAGGCGGTGGAAGATAACGAATTACCGATGAATGTAGTTGGTTTCAATGCAGCCATTTCGGCGTGTGCCCAAGCCGGTGACTGGCAGAATGCCATTAGTATCCTTTCCCGTATGGAAGAGGCCACACGCGAAAATTCCTCATCCTACTTGGTACCACCGCCAGATGGAATAACGTATGGTACCGTCTTGGCTGCTTGTGAGCGAGCAGAGCAGTGGGAACTAGTATTGAAGTATGCTCGTGAGATGACAGAGAAAAATTTGGAATGGGACGGATTAGCAGTGACATCTTGTTTGCACGCCTGTCAACAGCTTGGCCTTGCCGACGAGGCTTTGCGCTACCTAGAAATCATGAAATCACTACCGGATGTAGTGGAGCAAACAGCACGCCTGGAAAGAACGGGTGCACGAAAGCCCTTGAGTGGGCCTGATGCTGTGGCGTACCGACTGGCAATATCTGCTTGTGCACGTGGAGGAGCATGGAAAGAAGGCATTCGGTTACTCGAGGAATACAAGTCCGACACTGAACAGTTTGAGGACGTTGTTGCGTATACTGCCGCTATCACTGGATGCGAGTATGCTGGTCGTTGGAAGGAAGCTTTTTTCTTGCTCGACAAGATGCGTAAAGATGGCGTTCAACCCAACGAAGTCACGTTGGCAGCAGTGATGGGAGCATGTGCCACAGCTTGTGCAAATGAAGCAAAAACACGAAAGACGAATCAGACGCCGGAACCGCTTACAAAAGCGTTACAGCTCCTTGATATTGTAAAGAAGCACCCCCACTTTGTGAAGCCCAACATTCAAGTCTACAACGCAGCAATCAAAGCGTGTGCGGAAGCATGCGATCTGGACCAAGCCTTTAAGCTATTTCAGGAGATCGAGGATGCCAACATAGAACGAACGCTCATTACGTATGGATCGATGATGACTGCTTGCGAACGTGTTGGTTGTGTGGATAGTGCAAGCAAAGTATTTCGAAAACTAAAAGAAGATGGTTTCGCCCCAAACGAAATCATATATGGTGCTGCTATCAGCTGTTGTCGTAAATCAAAACAGTCCGAACGAGCACTACTACTTCTGAAGAAGATGATGAAGGAAGATTTGTCTCCCAACGTCGCGACTTTCAACACAGTCATGATTGCCCAGGCCGAAGGAAAAACAAGGGCTGACATCGAGCGAGCGATTCTGGTCTATAAGCTCATGAAATCAAAGTTAGCATCCGAAAGAAGCAGACCGAATAGGCAAACCTACAACATAATTATCAATTTCTTCGCAACCATGAGGCAGCCAGTCACTTCGGAGGCCTTTTTGACGAAAATGCGAGAAGATGGGTTTACACCGGATGTAGACTTGTACACTGCCACCGTCGCAGCTTACGAACGGACAGGACAGCCTCTACGCGCCTTGAAATTGATGGAATCGATGCAAGATGATGGATACGATTTTTACAGCGTCTCGGTTCTAAATGAAGCCTTCAAGAAAGCTGTGAAGCTGGCGAGTAAAGTCGGACAAACCTTTACGTCAAAGGATGCTACGAAAGAAGAAGAAAAGTCACTGAACCTTGTCAATAAACTTGACGACGATGATGATCTTATGCTACAGAGGTGATTCTAAAATTGGATATGTCTATTTAGTTTCTTTGTGTGTAAACCAGTCCTCCAGAGCCCATGATTAGATTATGCAACAGTATTTTAGATAGTGTGTGGGACACTGCCTGTGCTGGTTTCATCCAATCTGCGTTTCTTGCCATCTGGTCGACGAGGCATGTAAGCCCAGTTTGTTGGACTATTCGTTAAATTTTGGGCAAATCGTTCGTGATCATGTCGTCGCCGACGTGGAAGGCAAAATGTGATCAGTTCATCTAGTGATATTCCTTGATCTTCGATAGAGCTCAACGGCATCACATCACGTGTCAGCGACGACGATTTCGAAACAACAATCTCTTTCCTTGTTGTAACATGACGATCGTCCCAAGGTTCGGACGACACTTCGTCGTCATGCCGCGATTCACGGTTTCCGGAGGAACCATATCTCATCTTCCTTGATGGATTGATAAGTTTATTTTTCATGTAGAACGGTCTCTTGTCGATGTTCATTGTGATGCAGAGTCTTGCAACCAGGAGTTGGCAATTTTGTGAGTGAAAACCTACCAAACTTTTCAAGTTCGTATTTGGTAAACGTGAAAAATAGGCGATCCTGGATTATATATAACACATTCGGAGTGCGGACTTTCATTGTGTTAGTCCCACTCTTTCTCGGGGCACCTTGCCATCGCATAGGTGTGGGTTTCATTATTTAGAAAATGTCAATTTTTTGCCTTTCACTTTGTCAAATTCGTTCGTTTTTAAGTGTACCGTATTTATGATGAGGCATTTCACTCCAGGAGATCCGGAGTGCCACGCCACGGGAGAACCAGATCCAAAGTGCCGTTTCATAGAAGATACAGTCAGTGCCAAAGAGAAGAAGTTCTGTTTCCAAAATATCCAAAATGATAACTTGGCGTTGCAAGGTCAACACAAAAAGTGCGTTCCAAGTCACATCAAATCTGGTGAGTTTCCCCCCAGCTTCCTCTCTTCCTACTTCCGATAGTAGTGTTAGTAGACTGCGAAGGACAACAGCGGATATGATTAAGTCGTCTTTTTGGTTGGTGCCTTGGGCACTGCCGGGGCAGGAGGGAAGTCATGAAATGGTACTATGGAAATTCAGGAGTCATAGTTTACTATTATCTGGCCCATTTTCCTTGTTTCTAGTGCAGTATTTTCAGCAAACAGGTAACTTTGTGGGCAATGATGTAGCTTTCGAGTTATCTAGTCACTTTCATGTGTTAATGCATCACGCATCGTTGTCATCTTCACAACAAGCCCAAAATGTGATCTATATTTGCTGTTAGTCATCGGTACCATGTTGAATTCACCCATGGTCATGGAAGAGTTCCACGTGCGGCTGGCCATAGCTATGTCTACCAGTACGCATTGTAGGGTACATTCATGTTGCTGTAGTAAGTAAGAACTACATGGGGTAGTTAGGAAAACGGCGGCATGATCCAGCAGCACCAAAGCAAAGGATGTGCGGTGGCCGCTGACCTACACAGGACCATCACAACTACCTATGTAGATGCCTTTCCTTTCATCGTATGGTGTTGTATTTGCTGGGCAATGAATGTCCCAACGTAGTAGAACGGCCACCAAAATGCCAGGACTGGCTTTGTTCCAGAAGCAGCAAGAAAAATTGCAGGTCCAGGACAAAGACCAGCAGTTGCCCATCCAATACCAAAGCAACATGCACCTAGGATGAGTTTCCAATCGATCGTCCTATTTGTAGGAACACAAAAAGCCGACGATGACAGAGGGCAAGAACGAGCCCAAGGGTTTTTGATGATGCCCCAGCCTTCCACAAATTGATATGACAAGAAGCTAACAACACAACCTCCAACCATGACTGTGAGCAAGGTCGGATCATAGGTTCCATAAGCAAGGCTGTATAATGAAAGGAACCCAAGTACTTTGGATGGCAAGACCATTTGGGAGACGGCAAGTCCTAGAGAAAAAACGCACGAGGCAATGACTGCGGGCAAAATCTTGCCATCGGAAGACTGCTTCTCATTGTTACTGAGCCTTTTTTGCAGTTCTTCCCATTTCTTGTCCAAGCCTTCTTCTTGTTTGTCTTGTGATGAAGCGTCGGTTACTGCATCAACCACTTCAATATCAGCCTTGGAGCTCGCATGTGTTGTGTTTTCAATGTCGCTTGTGCTTTCATACTTGGTTGTAAGATCGATCATGCTGGGTTGTTGTTCTGCAGAATCCAAATAGTCACATTCGAGTTCGTTGTTGCAGTGACACACTTCTGTCTTGGTGTGCTCCAAGAGGTCAGATAGCTTGGCACTTGGAAAGAATTTCGAGATGTCATCTTCAACCGATGTGATGATTGCCTGCCGATTTTTCTCGTGCCTCCACAAGTTATACATGGCCACCAATGTTGGAATAACAAAGATGAATGAGCATCCAAAACCAAGCCATCGATTAAAGAACTCTGGAACTGTCGTGGTACGCAAGAAGGCAGTACCGTGAGCTAGGGCCTTGTTGTCTGGTGAAAGTGCCGCCGAAGTAGCAAAGGCAGTACACATGAACGTGCACACGGCTGCTATCGATCGTGTGCTCAATCTGGCCATTCCACACTGTAATACCAGCCGGAATGAGATCATGGTGAGCTGGAATCTGCAACAAAGAATCACTGTGTTTCGTACAAGCAACTTACGATTCCATGACCCGTTGTGCATCCGTTACCCAAGCGAGTTCCAAATCCTACAAAAAATCCTCCCAAAAGGTAACCCCAATTCGATACCACCGGTATACTTGGGTCAGATCCAAGGCGTTCATCATCGGTGAAATACTTTCCAAGGCATACATTGGAAAAGAGAAGGAACGTAGAGATGAAGACAAGCTTCCACGCCAGTTTGGGATCACTCAGATGCCTTTTGGGTTGTAAAACAACGGATGAAGCTAATCCACTAGCTCCCAGGATTTCTCCGGAAAACAAAAGTAGTATGGCAGCAGAAAGGCCTGTTGATCCAGTGTGATGAGACGTTCAGTTTAATATATTGACCTTGAGGAGATTGAAACTTCCGTAATGAGCAGACACTTACCGATGAGCCCTCCACCAATAGTGCCCGAGACAGGAGTAAAGTATTCTACCAAACCCATGATGATGACAGGCTTGTGTTGTCGTCGTATGTGAAGATTATGCAACGCTTTGTTCTTGATTAGATGTTGGCATGCATGGAAGATCGTTGCGAAACGATTACAAAGAGCCTATTCTCGGTCGAAGTTGTTCTTGTTGGCCTCACAAATTGGAATCGGAGGTTACGCCAAATGATGCAAGGCCTTTCGCCGACCTCGCTTTTCCCGAAATTCTGGCCGAGTGGTCTAAAAGCTACGGGAGACGGGAGGCCCATCGGCCAGTTTCATTATGGCCTCACAACATCAATTCGTTGGAATCGGTTTTTATGTTTTTCCTTCAGCCTATTTCGACGAACGAATAAAAGGCCAAACAGAGAATTGCACAAAATAATACGGCAACGGAAAAGGGGGATAGGGAGCCAGATTTTCACGAACTCACACCACGTGTTGGAACGAAATCTATAGGTGCAGGTAATAAAAATCTGTCTATCAGAAGATATTGGAAGATGAAGATGAGGCGAATAGCGAATAATGTGTCATCATAATGGTATAACGGTGGGAAGCATTTTCCTCTTTTACAGGGTACCTTGTACTGTTTCTTCGAACAGCCGGTACTACCACTGAACTACCAGCAACATGTAAAATGAAACTCATAATCACTCTCTGATAGTTCCAATTGAACACCAGGCATTGCCGGTAGATACGGTGGACACAGGAGTGGATCCTAGCTCCAGCACTACTACCGGTAGTACCTAGTATACGGTATATTTGTTGGCATCATCAACCACAGAGATGCGCATATGATCAATTCGACTCAAAATCAACCGCAACACCAAGTTCATGGTCGACGGACCATTGATGACTCTCTCGGAACACATGACACATGACTCCTTCAAAAAGAAAAGGGCAAAAAGGAGCAACCAAGTTCTCCGTGCAATCCCACGAAGAACACACCCGGAATTACCAGCTCTTGACGGCTCTGGTGGCTGTCTTGATTGGCATACTTTGGAGGATTGATCCCAATGTCCAGCATGATTTGTTGTGGATCCTTGGGGGTCTTGGCGTTGGATTGGCTCTTTTAGAAACAGCGCCGGTGAATCGTCATGTGGAATTAATGATTGACATTGGGCCGTTGGGAATTCAACGAACGACCAAGGTCAATGGGCGCTCCTCCCATCATCCGTTGTTACCCCGAGAATGTGTGCAAGACTGTATCATCACGGAACTTGTCGGAGCCTTTGGAGTTAGCAATCATCTCGTCTTTCGAGTGGAAAGCAAGTTGATACCAGTATTCCCCAATGCCAGGTTGTCCTTTTCCCAATGTCAGTCACTGCTGAAACACGTTCAAACAGCGCTTCGAGAAGTGTAGTCGGACCGAGCGAATGATTCCTTTTTCAAACGGGCAGAATATGGTATAGACTTGTCTGCTACTGAATCCAATTATGGTTGAAAAATCTGCAGACTTACGCAACGACTCGATGTGAATGGCAGCAACATCATGATCATTGCAACAAAATATCTCACTGGCTTGGAGGGTCGATGGCGACGCCGATCTACAATGAAACAAGGTATATCTGTGTAGCCAAAAAGGAAGAAAGTTAAGCATTCCTTTATGTGTACTAATTTCCTCGGTGGTTGCCCAACTGAATTTCGGTAGTCCCGTCGTCGCTGCAATCAATCGATGGCTTGGTCGACAAATGTGTGGATGAACGGAGTTGGTGTTCGTCGTTCAAGGTGTTGTTCTTTTTGTTGGCATCACTCTTGCTTCTTTGCTGCTGCTGCTGTGCTATAATCATGTTACGTTGACGGGTGGCTTGTCGCATTTCAAAGGCATTCACAATTTCGCCACTCGGTAAAAATGTCACATCATTCTCTGGAGATTTTATGTACACGACGCATATCAAAAAGGTAACACACCACAAAATAGATCCGGCAATGGCAATCAAACCTCCTTGATCCAGAGTACATTTCGTAGCATAGCTCTGATTTTGGTAGGACACCAGATCCTGACACAAGGAGCTTTGAAATATCAACAATGAAAATCCGACAAAGCAACTCATGAGAAAAAAAGCCAAACTCATGCCCCATATTTGTAGCTTCCTCAACGAAAGACAACTGAGAAATAACGTCCAGGCAGTCATGGAAACTCCTCCCACCACACTCAAAACGGCAAATACTCTTGCTACCTGAAAAATTGTGTCACCAAAACGTTCTTGTTGCAATTGATTATATCCGGCACATTGTCCTTGTGACCAATCGGACGATTCAAAGGGAACCAGCCAGGTAAAGAGACCCGCACCGACACGATACTTGACAGCATCGCCATTGGCGGTAGGGTCCAAATAGAATTCGCCAAAGTCTCCTCGGTCGCTTTCGAAATCCACATAGAGGAACCGACAACTAGATACACCCCACATACTCAACGACAATGCTGCGATACAGCTAACCATCAATCCCGATAATACCCATCCTCCATGTGGATAGGAACTTCAGTAATTGAATTATGAAACAGAAAAGCATGAGTCCAGTTCTACTACTACTCAAATGTACACTTTTATCACAAGCCACAATTCCATGGTGAAAATCTTACCAAAATCCGTGAAATTGTGTCATTTGCTTCTTCCAAAGTGACCTTTCAGTGCTTTTGCACTTCCTGTATATCCTCCTTAGCTGGACAGTTGTTGCAAGTGCTTTGATGTTGTCCGTGACAGAGTTTCATCGCACCGAGAGGACGTGCCATCTTCACCGATACAACCGGTAGGAAATCGATTTCCCCCCGATCCACCATGCTCGCCTTGGTAAGAATAGCTATAAATAGTTCGGTACATGTATTCATGTATGAATAAGATGTAAATTCGATTTCATGGCAAATTACACGACGTTCTGCTGGTGTCATCATCGACCAACACTCGTGCGATAACTGTCAAACCTCGGAAAACGGACTTCCACATGAATGATTCACTCGATTCCATGTCCATGGTTAGGAATCCAAGAAACCGTCCCAAACAAAATACCGTAGTACATGGCACCATTCATCTAATTGACTTCATGACAACCATTATTCAATCGCTTTCTTTGGTTTTCTTGCTCGCTGCAACTGGTTGTTTAGCACTGTCATCTCAAAAATTGTGGTCGGAAAGTGCTGTCCGATTGGCGAAAGAATTGACTGTATCGCAGCGAGAAAAGCTGGAAAGAGATGGGGCGATCATCGATCCAAGATCGAGGCCTGTCCGGATCCTAGCCGAACGAATCGATACATCATATGTGAAACAAGGGTCGAAAGATAGCTGTAGTAGTGGAGATATAATTGCCACCAAAGTGGTCCATTTCCAACGTCATGGACAGGGATACCACAATTTGCTAGGCGATGTTCTGCGTGAGGCAGGTCTTCAGCCATCGGTAGATAGTACCAACCCAGCAATCAATCCATGGCTTCGACCTGAAATTGTGGACTCCCCACTAACTGAAACGGGCAAGGACGAATGTCGGCAACGAGTTGCCCAAGCGTCACTACTAAGTCCAGAGTTGGTGGTTGTTTCTCCCTTGCTACGTGCCATTCAAACGGCCCAGATTAGCTTTCAGCATGTCTATGATCACCCCAATGTTCCATGGATTGCACATGAAGGATGTCGGGAGGAATTGGGACTTTTAGTCTGTAACAAACGACGACCATTGTCCCATATTCAAGGGGATTATCCCAGGATTCAGTTTCATGGCGACATGGACGAAGAAGATACTCTGTGGCATCCAAGCCAACGAGAGTCGAACATTTCCAAGTCTCAACGAATCTATGATTTCTTGGTGAGTTTCTTGGCCCAACGTCCCGAGACTGACATTGCCGTCATTGGACATTCCGCTACCCTGTTTCACATGTGCAATGCTGTCATGGATTGTGGCACTGATCCAGATCTGTCGTCCTGGTTCATGACCTCAGAAATTCGTTCCATGAAACTAACATTTGTCAAGAATGGTCAGTCATGATCTGTACTCGGATAGTTAGTGAAGGGGTAATGGCTCAGAAAGCCGCCAACTTCTTAAAAATATTATCATTGTACAGACGCCCTCTTCACTCTACCTGATACCAGGATTTTACAGTTGGAAACAACGATTTTACGATTAAGTTGTCGTGACGAATAATTCTCTCTGTGATGCTAGGTATCCAGTGATTCATCCATCGTCGTCCCGTTGCATGATTTAACTCGAGTGATCCAATTCCAATTCCTTCAAAACTTGTTGATGCTCCCCACTTTCCTTACGCTTCTGAACCGTCCTTTCAATAGTCCTCATGTAGTCAATGAGAACCTTACAAACCATGTAATTGCTCAATGATTTGGGAATGTATCCTCCCAAAACTGTTTGACACAGGAGCGTCACACGAGTTGTTCCGTCTCCTTGGGGAACTAATTTGTAACCAAAAATGCGATCCGTCGCCTCCAGGCCACCGGGTTGGGATTGAAAGAAATTGGCTCCCGTCAAACTGACTGACATTTGCCACATGGTTCCATCCTCATCCCTGTGATAAGTGGTCAAATCGATACCATCCCGAATCGAAAAGGGAAAACCAGGATTATTGGCCCAATAGGCCACGGCCGCAAAGGGATCACCCTTGGTTTTACCACGATAGGTTACCAGAATCTTGTTGAGAACCACGGTAGGATCGGCCTTGGCCACTTGATCCATATCAAACACAAAGGCCAACAAATCTCGAGGTTCCAGCTGTAAGGCCCCTTCAATTTTAAAGAGGCCATATCCTCCCGCTTGTTCGGTCCATTCATCGTGAATGTAGTACTGACAACCATCTTTACTTCCATAGTCTCGGAATTCCTTGGCACGCTCCGGACTGGTAAACGATCGTAATTGTTCCAAGACCCATTGACCCTGCTCTTGGGCAGTCCCTTGAACCCCGTCCCAACGAATCCATTGATTCTCTCGAATACGTCGATGTAGTTCCTCATTCTTGTCCAGAAAATCGACTCCCTGTGATCCGTCCTCGCCAAATTTCTTGACATAGCTTTTGCCAACCCCAGCGATTTTCAAAGATACTTGACTCATATTTTGTATTCTTCAAGGAGGATGCAGGTAAAAAATGACGACGGAACATAATTTACCATGGAGTCGACCACTACGATCATAGGCGCTCGAATTGTGGATTCACAGTCAGGTGATAACTATTATGGCTCTCACAGCACCAACTAACACCAACTAACTTTAGTAGCATTAAGTGTAAGGTACACATCCATATCCTATCGCATCCCTAGGACCAAGAGTTTCAGTGATCAGACGAAACCATGAGGTTGGCATGTGCCAAGGCAGCCCTCTTGTGTTTGGAGATGGCTTTTGTTCTGGTCCGTGGTGTCATTTGAAGAATTTCAAAAAAATTCAAAACTGCCAGTAGCCCGTAGTGTCTTGTCTTCTCCATCGCTGTAAGCATCACCCTCCCCAAATGCAGCACGAACTTCTTCCAGGCAAGTCGAATCAAAGCTAGTCTCCGATATCGTGCGACAAGCGGATTTCCTGCCTAAACTAATGGAAGGACTCGCCTTGAGTTCGTCATCACTTAAGGACTCGTTGTCGCTATCGGAATCAAACATATCCTCGGCGAATTCTTCACCCTCGCATGTCGAAAGGTCATGATCAGAAAGCTTTGTTATTCTGTGTGAAGAATCCATAGAGTTCAGTTTGGTGGAGGTTTTGGATACAGTGGTAGGTGTAATCGACGCACTGCCATGTACAGAGTTTTCAGACGCAGCGAGAAAGTCGAACGAAGTACTCTCGTGGCAACTAGACCAATGCAAGCTGGCGTCGACTGGAGCTGTCCAGTCTGTGATAAGTGTTGTCCTACGACCCCCTTTTCGGCCAGGGGAAGCCAATCTTGACCTGCGATGATGAGAACTGCTTCCCTGGGTTTTTTCCGTGGAGCTTGTAGTACTCTTAGTGGTTGTATCGTTGCAAGATGAAACTTGGAAGATCTCGTCGAGGTCCAATGAGCCACATGCCTCCTCATATGATCGCTGTTTTCGGACATCCTCCGTATCAAGGGGATCGAGGAGCAGCTGATGACTTTGGAAGAACTCATCCAACGTTCCACACGATGCTGGTTTGGGATCACTTTTCGCAGGCGAGGGGGTATTGTCGCGTAGGCTATGATTTAGCCTGGAAGGCCCCTCCCTTGCAGACTGCTGCGATCGGTTCGAGGCCCATAGGAAACTCGACATGCTGTGAATACTTGAATCTTCAGTTCTGGTACTGACACCCACGGGATTCGGAGTCAAGTCGTGTTCATTTGGTCCACTCGTGCCCTGTGGATTGGAAGTCCCATAGGAGCAAACACTGGTTTCCTCGTCGTGCCGCTGCGTCTCTTCTACGTCTGTGCAGACTGGTTTTGTCCTTTTTTTTCTTGTTTTTAGTACTAGTCTTCTTTTTCTTCTTCTTTATCGAAGTAGTCTCGCTCTCTTTGGAATCGTCAGACTCGACCTTCTTGCTTTTCTTACTCTTCTTAGCTTTCTTGTCCCCTTCCGTTGATTTCTTTTTCTTTGTTTTCGTTGTGCTAGAAGTCTTCTTCGTTTCGTTGTTCCCTGTTTCTCCCCTTACCGAATCCGAGTCAGTCGTGACATTGGTAACCGTTGGATTCAGTCTGTTTCGGACTTTCTTGGTCTTGGACGAACTTGCTTCCCCATTCAAAGCCAAATCCCCATCTTTTTTTCTGACTTCTTTTACTTTTCCTTGACTTCCCTTTCTCGACTTCCTTGCTTTCCTTAGGAGAGGTAGGAATCGACTCCACTTCTACCACTTCAACGCACGCCTTGCCTTCTGCTATTGGAGACTCTGTGATAAACTCTGTTTTCACGGTGTTTTGAGTCACGCATGAACTTGACGAGTCCTCCAATTTGGAGGATCGTCGCATCAATGCTGCTACTACCCGAGCTATTGGCTTCTTCCATGTTGGGCGCTTCTCTTTGGCCGCCATGAAGGACAAGGGTTTCGTTACCATCATCGTCCCACCGTTGTACATCGGCCTTGGACCAACAACCAAAGTGACCATGTGATTTTCTCCCTTCTGTGGACTGTGGGTTTCTTTTTGGTTTACTTGCAGTTCTTCGCGTCCCGTGGCGACAGACTCCCATAGCGTTGGTCTCGCATATATGCCTGCAGTACAATGGCTTTCCAATTTACGTTTAATTGTAACAAGGCTTGTCCCATTGTCGGCACAATTGCCACTTAAAGGAAACCGATCAACTACGAATCTGGAGAGGACGGCCAATTTCACTCTTCCGCATGAAACATTTCTATTTAGAAGGTTAACTGCCGAACGAATTAACAATACCCTGCAAGCAGCGTTTATGTCAAGGATTTGTCCCAACATGCAGTTTGACGAGGGCGCAAAAACGAGAATGGAACGGTACAGTTGGAATCTCGAGTGGCATATTTGTTCGATGAAGGTTATGACATAAATGTTAAAATTCATTAAATGTTGAAGAGAATGTCAAAAAGTGCTTGCAGCATTCGGGTCTGGTGGTATATAGACTCAAAGCATTTTGACTTTAATCATTGGGCGACTAAGCGCGTCCCCGTAGCGGAAGTTACTTTTCGCCTGTTCTTCCCACTATCATTGCTTAAATAAAATCCAGTGAACGTTCCGTCCCAGTGCTATTACCCTCCTTGCTTCTCCGCTGGATTGAGAATTTGGTGCATGACGTCACACCTGATGATTGTGAAAACGTGGCTTCCGAGTTCCGAGTACCTGGATACGCACCTGCTTGTACCGAAGGTATCTACACTTGTATAGATTGGGCATGCGAAGCATGACGTCGCACGATATGCTTGGATATATCTATTTTCGATCTCACTATACTACTGTCAAGTTGCTTGTCGGATCCGACTTCTCAGTGTGGATGAATTACTAATGGATGTATACTTGTACCATGCTCATGCAACTGTTATAGATGTCAATTCCATCTATTTGGCGATTGCCAGATCACATGTTTACATGAAGGGTTACCATCAGACTTCGCGTAAAATAAATTATCATCTCATGTCATCAGGTAGAACAAGTTCCCTGGTACCTCTAGTCGACGGGTGTTTGGCAGCTAGCTGGTATTCTGTCCATAAATATAATGATATATGTCAAACTCGTTTAGTTAATGAACAGAGCTACAAGACATCTTAGGGTCTCTCCTATTTCACTGTTAGTGAATGAAAAATGTAAAATAAATGCAATGTGTCGTATGAAAAGAACGACAAATGGACGATGGATTGGTTGTCGAGTTAGGATGTTCCTAATCCAACAGCTGCCTTGAAGCTTCCATATATATACCATTGCATTCCAGTCAAAGTTCCGATCATAATGATACGCGTCCAGAGACCCTTCATAAACAAATCACGAGTTCCCATCTCCGCAGCCATTTTCCTCCAACTCTTGTTTTTGTTTTCTGCAATACCTTTCATTGAGACCAAATTATCCATTGGTTGAGTTGCAACAGCACAGAAAATTCCAGCCCAGTATCCGCACGCAAAAGTGATTCCAAGTTGCGAAGCCTTGCTGAAGTCATCCTTTTTCTTTCCGGATTGCTTTTCGATTTGATCGTATACGAATTCTTGTGTCTGATAGAATCCAACAAATTTAATCATCGTATAGGGCACTTGCCTTCCCCACAAGGGATACAAAGAGCCATACGGAAACTTCGTTTCAGCTGAACGGGCAGACATCTCTCTTAGGGCTGGAAAAATCCTGTGGGGAAAGCCTTCCGCCTGTCCAGGAAGCGTGACTTGCATCTTCACCTTGGTCATTTCAAAAGGACATAGGGCCACGTCGGCAAAAACTTCTGCCGAACCAGAAGCAGCGGCCCACAAGGCAAGCTTGGTAACAGTAGACTGGTGCAGAGTTTCTTCGCCAACCAGCTTGGTATAGTAGTCTTTGAAGAATTCGTTCAAACCGAATTTGAATAGACCCTGCGCTCCGTATCCCCAAAAGGTTGGTGACCAGCCCAAAGTTATCCCTTTTACTCCTTCGGCTTGCCAGGTTTTCTGGATAGAGGAAACCAAACCGTTTGGCCATTTTCCAGCCTTCCCGTAGGCCTGAGTGCGAACCTTCGCAACATCCAAAGTTACAACACCAGCATGAGTAAAGCCACAGGCGGCGAAGCCACCGGCCATGCAATACGCATAAAACTCCAATGGACGAAATCCAGTTGTTGGATCTTTCTGGAGCAATAGAGAGTTCGGGGAAGTAGCGACAAACATGTTGTGTCAAGTGTGCAGCCTAGAAATTGTAATTTATTATGTCGATCATCGCGAATCGCACCAGCGACATTTGTTCTTTGACAGTGAGAAAAAGATTTCATCACAGTTCGCATCCCATCGTAGAAGAACGCTTCCCAAGTCCGTACCAGGTACATGTACCAGGTATGCGGAACGAAAATCTGTCGAAGGCGGTGGGTTTTGTTTGACTGCGAAAGGATTGTCGCGTGCCCGTCGCACTTGGGTTTCGCCTCACTTATGCCCCCGCATCGGCAGAATTCGAAAATACCATGGAAACGCAGGGCCAGCTTTTCCGTTGGAGCCGCTACGCAGGTAACAGCGCATGCCGACCAATCCTCATATTTTGAACAAAAAGTGAAAAAGCACGCGGTGTGCAACACCAAGATTCCGATCAAGATCCACTTGATTTCGCTACATGCCTCCACATTAGCAGAAACAGTTGGTGAACAAAAAAATATCTCTGGATTGATTGACATGATACGGTTTTCCAAGAATAGAAACACAGTTTTTCAGCTCATCAAATTGCCAGATTGTCGTCTTTTTTCTTCGAGAGTGATCATCGAGAGACTTGAAAAATAAAACATGACAGAGGCAGAGAGTCCTTTTGTTCCAAAAATTTGTGACGGCCATGGTGTTAATGTTTCATACTTCATTTTATCTCTTGTCGCTTCGATAGTGATCTCATACCATGCCGGAGTTCACTCTCAGCGCTACTTTAACGTCGACGAGGTAGCACACCTAATAACAATGACGAACTTTGACAGCAATTCAGAACCCATGAGTGTGAATATCTTTGAGTCATTTTGGGACGATTCAAAAGATTATGATCAGTCTAAGCTCAGAAATGCTTCAGAAAATGCCAACGATGAAATCAATGCAGGGAATTCGGGCAAGGATGATAGCCTTGTATCTGGGAGCGCGGCTCGTCATTTCGTGTTTGATATGGAAGCAGTACCGGGTGACTTGATTTCTTCCATTGATAAAGTTACACTGCTGTTGGAAGAGGTCGTAGAAGAATGCGACACAAAAATACTTCTAAAAGAATGCTGCCACGATTCTCAATCCATTTCGTGTGTTGGTATTCTGGATGATAAAGGACACGTCTCACTTCATGTCTGGCCTCGCAGTGGCGTCGTACTTCTTGATGTGATGCTGCCAGACGTCAGATTAATGGATAGCATTGAAGAGATCTATGCTATCTTCCATCCCAGCATGGCTAATTACTTTGACATCGAAGAGAGCCTTTTGAGTTCAGATAAAGGAAGTAATTGGTACATCCGAACTCGGGCTGGCTCAAATTACGACAATGACTACGATCTAGACATGGCGATCCATGGTGAAATGAAATATAAGGTAAGAATTCCGAACTAGACGCAATCATCGTCAAGTGACAGTGCTGTGCTCACGCTTTCGCCCATTGCTCTGACCAGGTCGCGTCAGAGAAAACCGCGTTTCAGAGAGTCGACATTGTCGATGTCAGGGCGATTTCGGATTTGGTTAACATTGAAAGCTTCAAAATACAGGATCCCGAGTATATGGAAGCGAATCCTCATTTGTTTGCTGCTGACCGGGCTCTATACCTGGATGGAATCGTCCAGTCAACGCTACATGGCAACGCAGCGTACCACGAAGCGCTAGTGCAGCCCTCCATGTTTGCGCATCCAAACCCAAAGCGTGTGGCAATTATTGGTGGTGGTGAATGTGCGACACTGCGTGAGGTCCTAAAGCACAACACAGTTGAAAAGGTTGTCATGGTAGAAATCGATCCTGGCGTAATTGAAGTCTCCAAATATTCTCTTCCAATGTGGAACGACTGCAGTAATTTTGAAGGCAGCACCAGATACTGTATGGATGACCGAAGAGCTGAAATTCACAACAACGATGCATTCGCTTGGTTCATCGATAGATATCTCGCAAGTAACAACACTGACGACGAAACTCTCTTTGACATCATCATCATGGATGCCCTGTAAGTTTGCTTTGAAACATTTGTTGCTGTCTGATTTCGTGCTGACATTCTTGTTGGTGACCAACAGAGATCCTCAAAACGTGGTAGAATTTGCAGAGGCTCTTTATGGCGACACGTCGTTCCTTGCGGCACTGTACAATGCTTTGACAGAAAACGGGATTTTGATCACACAGGTCGGGAACGCTCCATACTCCGATGATCCACCTGAGCAGATGACAGTGGACGCCAATCGAATCATCTATGCGCAAAGCTTGGCACGGCAAGGTTTCAAGAGTATAGTGGACTACTCTGAGGGACATACCGGATTCGAAGAACCATGGTATTTCTATGCAGCTTTCAAGGACATGTCGACACGAGCGAATTGGATGGCAAACGAAGCCGAAATAAATCTGAGGATAAGAGAACGCGCAATTGCGACTGTCGACGGAAGTTCGCCCTTTGAATTCTTTGACGGTGCGACCATGGTAAACTACCAATTCCCATCTCAGGCCAGCGTCGACCTGTTCTGTCGTCGTCAACCAGTCCCCAAAGGTTGTGATGTTGGCACACATGGGTTCGACCCCCAGACGGTGAACTTTTCTGAAGAATTCTTCAATCTCACAACCAGCTCTGCAGGCCTGCACGCTGGGCGGGGCGTCGTTGCCAAGACAACAATCCCCGTAGGGTCATACTTGATGTTAGAGTCGATGGTGTACCCAGTAACCGTAGACCCACCATCGTCTTCTCTAATTGCGAGAATGGGAGAACATTGTATGGCGGATGAATTCCTGAACTACGTGATCACAGCGTTTGTGTTTGGTTATGGATACTCATTTGCAGCATTTGGCGATCCCGACAAGAGCGCAGTTGACTCTGGACTTATGACTTTTGTCACACATGGTTGTCATGGCGCCTCCACCCTTGGAGATTTTCCCAATATCACCACATCGACGATACACCCCTTCTGCGTTCCAAAAGAACTTCATTTGTATCGAAGTGAAGAACAGGAATACGTCTTCAATCCAGCGATAGCACGAGACACAACATCTAGAGCGATTGTTCAGAATAGATGGGGAGATATTCAAAGAGGCGAAGAAGTGTTGGAAAATTATTACAAAAATTTTGCTTCCTTCAATGACTGGGGAGTACATGTGAAATTATTACATGAGTACTGTGCTGGAGGAATTGTTGAAGTCGAACAATATCAAAGGTATAACGGTGCAAGAAATTGCAGCGAGCAAGAAGGGAACAGTTCATTCCATCCTGGCGCTACGATAAGTGCCACTTGTGGTGCTACCTTGGAACTATCTAGCATGGTCGATATCATTGTAGGGTCCTAACCTGTAAACGAGTCCTTCGAGGCTTGTATAGGATTTCGTGGTGTAAGGTACTGTGGCCAGAGGGCTCGAAACATACCCATGCCAGTGATTTCCTGACGACAGTAGTTGCAAGAAGAGATGGTTTGGGCACGACAAGGCCAGAGGTCTCTGGAAATGAAACTGTCCAGCTGTTCGACATGTCATTGAGTTCCAAGAATGATAAGCGGGCCATGCAGACAATCTGCCGAACCCTATGAATCTTGGTTGTTTTCGTCTCCAAATTGAACTAGGATTCAAGATCCATACCATCTAGAATCTCAGCCATAATTTCTTCTTCATCAAGCTTCACCCGTGACTGATACTTTTTGAAGTTTTCCTTATGTTTCTTGCTCTTCATGTGATTGGTCATTTGACCTTCGCTCTTGAAGTCTTTCCGACAACATTCGCACCTCCAATAATCAGGTTCATCATCCTCGTCCTCAGAGGTGTCGTGAACCAATGCATCGTCAACTTGTTCCTGGTTTTCTGCCGCGACCATCCTTTCTTCATCAACTGTGCTTTGGTCGCCCTTGGACTCTTCAACTACTGTGTCTTCTTGAGGACTATCACTCACATCATGGTTGTCGTCATTGTGATTCGTTTCAGAATTTTCTGGACAAGCCACGTCATCGCCATTGTTGGCTTCGTCCACGACTGTTGTTTCATTCTGCAACAAATCGTCCACTGCTTCTTCGTCCTCTTGTATTCTTTTCTTGTTCTTTTTCTTTTTTCCACGTTTCTTACCACCTCCATACTCATAATCATCGTCTAGATCAGCCAAACGAACTCGACCCGCTAATCGATCAGCTTCTTCTTGGTGATCAATTTCTTGTCGAGCTTGTTCCCTCCATGCAAGTTTGGCCTTGTCATTCTCTCTCTTGCGTTCGGCAGCCTCCTCCATTTGTTTTTTCGCCTTTTCTTGCTTTTGCTTTTCCAACTCATGTTGCTTGGCCTTGACACGGGGATCTCGACGCTTAATAAATGCAACCAGGGCCAGAATATCTTGATTGTATTCCTTTTTGGCATTCCGACGAGCCTTTTTATTATCTTCTTCCATCAGTCGTCGTACACGACGATTGGGAGCATCGACATGAATATTATACTTGTCTTCCCAAGCAAAATTCAATTGAGAAACAAAGGATTCCCATGTTTGATAAAATTGTTGAACGCTAGTCCAGTCGGTTTGACTATTTCCAAATTCGGTTGGAAGTTCAATGGACACTTCGGATTGTTTTCGTTCACATTGTACAATTTCTTCAAAGACCTTGGTAAAGACATCATAAAATCCACCCTTGTTATCATGATATCCCGAGTAACATCCTGGATGCATATAATGTACCACGTCAAATAACATGGCTGACGCCGCGTCGTTGTTATCGCCACCACCCGTCGACCATCCTGCCAAAATAGCATCCCGATGATCATCGTACCATTTTCGTTCTTGTGGATCTGATAATACCTCGTAGGCTTGTTGAACCAATCGAAATTGTTCGGCAGCACTATCATCACCATGATTTTTATCGGGATGATGTTTCAGGGCCAACTTGCGATGGGCCTTTTTAATCGTGGCCGTATCGGCATCTTGCGACAATCCCAGAATTTCGTAGTGACACCGGATTCGAGAAGTACCATCGTTTTGCGACATTTTGGAATCCTTGCACCACTACCACAAACGGCTATATAGGTTCTGGCCTCTCTCCCTCTCTCTTTGCGCAAAGTAACGACCAGTGCCTTTCGCCTTTACACAAACTGATCGACTTCCCGATCTTGATTCGCGGAAATGTGGTTGGTGGTTATTGCATCCGTGCATTCGAAGTGGTCAACGATTCTTGAGACGTGGATGTGAGTCAAGAGCCGGCAGCAGAAGTGGACTCATTTTCACTTGGACATGTCATGAAAACGATGTTCAAGGCCCCTACAGATGCCACGGTCCCACCAATCCATCGTTGGATCTCTCCGGCCACTAAAGGATCTACTGAGATGTGTTCTGTTGACGTGTCTTTTGCTGCTGGCATGGTTGACGATGACAAACTTGCAGCACATACAACGAAGCTTGGATCGATTCGATATTGAAACCCTGCCAGCATTCTTTTCGACGCATCGGCTCATGCAGAAACAAAAACTCCATCGGAATCACGACGCCGGATCGCCATCAATCACCAAGGATAACTCATTGCCATGTTTGGGCCACGATGTTGTGACAGTCGATGCTGTTTCCCAGCGTCTTGGCGGTCCCAATCCAACAATTTTCAAACCTCTCAAGGCCAACAAGTGTGGCAATCTCAAACGAAGGTGGCTACAGAATCCCCCATTATCCTCTTTGGCCCAACAGATTGAAAAACGCCAAACAAATTGTTCTGTACCTGTCGCAACGCACTACTTTGACAATACCTTTGGATTAGGCTCCCAGCTCGTATTGTGGGGACAAGCCATGTGCAATGCCATGCAATCATCATCGACAACCAATAATGGTTTGTTTCGAATCCAGTCCAAATCACCAGATACATGGTTGTGGCTTGATCAAACACATTGTAATCTTGCAGAGGCAAGGGACCAATCGCCACTCCTGTGCTACTTTCCCAAAGCAGAACAACGTTGCCATTCAAATGACGAATCAATGACAATAACCAGATCTTTGTCGTTATCATCATCATCAGTATTATCATCATCGTCAAGAAATATTTCAAACCCTCGCAATAAGAACTTTGATTGTCCATGGGTACAAAATCCTTCAACACGATATTTGTTTCGAGCTGCCGCTACCGAGTACCTCTTTCAACAACTGAGTCCACTCGTCATTCAAGACGCGAGACGTCAAATCGGTATTGTCTTTGCTTCCAATCATGGGATTGTGCCAGAGAACTTGATCACTGTCCATATTCGATGGGGTGATAACTTTTGGGAAATGGATTGGCCCCGCATAGAAGAGTACATTCAAGCCATTGGTAATCTCACAACAGTAGGAGGAACAATGACAACTGCTTCGAGTGACGTGATGGCATCAAAACCAATAAATATCTACTTGGCAACAGAAGATCCGAAAGCCTATGAGGCGTTCATGTTGGCAAAACCAATAGAATGGATGGTTTATTCCGACATCAGTTTATTGGAAAACAATCCGTTCCGACCAAACAAAGGAAATCATGCCTCATGGGCAACACGCAATACCCAAGGACGAGCTGGTCTAGTAGCATTGGGCTCTCTACTAGTTGCCATGGAAGCCAATCGGTTTGTACTAACAACCAACAGCCACTGGAGCCAACTAATGAATCACCTTCGAACCAATATCATTGATCCCAGATGTGGGAATTGCACAACGATGATAGACTTGAGACCTGGCGAGTACTTTTGAGGAGCACCAGGTAACTGCCAAAAACGATTGTTACCGTGCTTGCCTGACGACCTGAACAAAATTGGAAAACGCACAAAAATAAGAATGGGTTGATCCATTCACATTCACTTTATATATTCAAGTGAACATTCTCTTTCTTGCACCATGATTGTCCTCGGTATAACAGTAAAGCACGCGTTAACTTTCAGAAAGTTGGCATATCCGTCTCGTTTGCAGCAGTTTACACAACTACCGCGAGAACTCTTGGTTCTAACAGTAAGTGCTGTGGGATATCTTGATATCTTACAGTTCCTTCCGATAGGTACAAATTATCTCACCTCGTCACAATAGATACCTGATACGAACTTTTGTTACTACTACTACCCGTTAGTACTTTACAGCGTTAAAACCCTTATTTTGCAAAGTATGCCAATTTGGCATAATCGATAAATTTCCCTCTCAATCATGCCAATTTGGCATGATTTACTTTATAACGGTAATTAATGGTATAAATCTCATTCTCAATCATGCCAATTTGGCATAATTTGTGTTTTAACGGTCAGGTGTGGCAGGCGTTCCAAGATATTAAAGTATGCCAATTTGGCACTATGTATATTTATCACGGGGCTGATCATAATTAGGGCCAAGAAAAGGGTTTTAACGGCTTCGACAAAGAGAACACCATCTGTCTCATTTCTTTCGATTGGGAAGCCAGGGATTCCGTAGATTTCTACGAAACGACGGTCGTGAAAAGTCGTAAGGGAAACGTGGGACCAAAGAATCTGCTGCCAAGGATTGGGATTTTTAGCATCATCGGATTGTGACATCTGACATCTCCTCACCATCACGCGCTCAAAGCAAGCAAGAAATCAGCTGTCGTGTTGTGATGATTGATGATAGGGAATAACGTTTTCTCTTTGGAGTTTGTATCTTTGCTGTCCTTGACAACTTTTGCAACTTGGAAAAATTGGGTATGGCACTTGACAGCTTGTTTCCTTCCAGTGCCTCACGTTTCATCTCACACGTGTCGCTGGATTAAAACATTCTGGAAATCATAACACATCTAAGTAACGAACGTCCCTCCATTTTCTGAGATAGACGGGCCACTGTGGTATGCATGATGAGACAACAATGCTATATCATTTCATAGAGTCTCCTCACCACCTGATAAAAATCTTTATAATCACACAGATTGTTCTTCTTGCAGGATTTTGAGAGGAAAGTGAATAACGTTTGTTCCGATAGTCATCATTTAGTTATGCTTGACCAAGTTCGAATGCTGGATCAACAAGATTGCCCCTCCGTGGTGGAATCCGAAATATCTTCTATTGCTTCAATTCCGAGCGAGCCGTTGTTGCTTCCAGATCTACAAGTACTAGCAACGACGAAACGCGAAGGTCTACAGTGGGAATTCAAGGGATTGACCCTATGGTTAGAATTTGAAGAATTTGATATGGACCTGTCTCGTACCAATGCGTGTCTTTCGCAAAAGTACGGAACGGAATTAATTCCCCTAATGCATGCCACGGCGATTTATGGGATGGAACATCTTAGCGTGAAAGATGCCATTGAACGCATGTCCAAGATCAAGCAGATACTGCCGAATGGGACCTGGCCAACAATGGATCCTCCCATTGCCATTAAGCAAGACCTCGCGCAAGAAGGACTTCCCGGTCAGGTTTGCTCTATTTCCTGGGCTGAATTGACCTTAAAATCCAACGAACATCATGAACAAGCAATGGACGCATTGTGCCACCTTTTTGAGGTGACACGAAAAGGGCCTTGGACTCCACATATCAGTCTGGCATATGATAATCCTGAGAATTCTGTTTTGAATTTGACTGATATTGTCGCTCATGCAATGGTCACACCGACACTATTGCGGAACAAGCGTCGAGTAAAAGCTATCTCGTTGTGGAACACAAGGGGGAAAATGAAGGAATGGATTTGTTTGGAAAGAATCGATTTGTTGAAATTTGATTCCGATCCTGGAGGAAGGTAATTTCTTATTATCATACACCACCGTTAGTAGAATATCTACATAAATATCTTGTCATCAAACTTTCAAACTAGCAGTAAACTTGGACCCTCGTACTTCCGTAGTACTGGTACCAGGTACATGTACTTGTACCAGATTTCAGTTTGGTTCCATGATGGTGGAATATGGAATCTCCTCGGTGAGAAATATTCGATTATACCAACGTACGACGGCATTTGTCGCCACAAACAAATCCAATTGCGTCCTGCAATCCTCGACATTAGGATATATTTTAAGATTGGTGATTATGTACCAGACCCCCCATCATGACTTCACCAGTTGTAAATGATAGTACATCCAACGCTGCCGTATTGGAGAACCCGTTGTCGACGGCTCCTCAATCCATTGAGTGGGTTCAGACATTGGAACTTGGCTATGACGAATCGTCGTCACAGTCGCCCGTATGTTTTGCTTGCGGGAAGCAAGAAGGCAATCTCGATAACACCACATTATCCAAATGTGCCAAGTGTCACGTAGCATCCTATTGCTCTCGTGAATGCCAAGTACATGACTGGAAACAAGGACGACACAAGTTGGCTTGTCCATCCTACGGTCGACTCGACACAATACAATCCGCTGCAACGCGGGAGCAAGTTCGGAATGAAGTCTTTTCCCGCATAAGGTTCTATGCTTGTCCTTATGCAGTTCACAAGTCGTCTGAGCTTGGAAATGGGTTTTTGTTTATTCAAAGTGATACTACATTGCAAGATTTGTCAATAGCCATTCCAAAAGATCGATTCGGCCATGCCATGACAACTCGATCCATTTTGATGCACTTTTTAACTATTGGAGAATACGATGCCGAAGTTTGTCGTGATGATTTTGAAATGGCGACTGTAAGGAACAAACTTCAAGATCTTGTCAAGGATTATGATATCCAAAAAGAAGTGGTCATCTTGCTAAGGCTGCGGTGCGGGCATGTGGCATTAGGCAAAGCAGCTTTGGTTCCAGACTATCGAATTTGCAAAAAGTTGGGTCAAGACTATTATGCCAACAACCCAGCCAGTGCAATCCAATTAACTCTGGACGATCTCTAGGTGAGTTGGAAGTGCTTCGCTTTTGGAAATTTTATTGTGCACACACACCCTATGAGGGTTCAAAAAACATATGTTAGAACGGAATTCGTCTTTGCCGAGAGCTTCGACTTTGCTGAGGGTGTCTATAGTTTTCCTGTATCAGCTGTACGTGCAATTCGTTTTCCTCAACACTTTGCTTTTCTTTTTCAGATTCCATGAAGTGGTGCCTGAGGAGAACTCTACCGCGTTCTACGATGAGAGACTTGTACTGCGCCGGTAACCCACTGTTACATGAAACTTCAGTTCTTGTTCGGTGCAGATAGAGATATTTGTATTACTCGTGGAGTTGCACGAATGAATTCCTTCACCACTGACCGACAGGTGACCGGTCCCAAAGACATAAGAGGTCATCCAGAATACATGATGTGTCAGAGTTGTATTGCGACCTTGCTTTAACATTGAATGAAAGACTCGCCCTGCAACACTGTAAGTACGACTGGCACTACCGTGTGTCACAGCACCGGAAAATAGTGCATGGTACAAGCAGCCTCTGCCGGTAAACTAGATATTTCGTACAAGTGATTGTGCTTTTAATACTTTACGACTTTACAATACATTTGATTCTGTTTTCATTGTGTTTCCTCATCCAATGATACTTAGCACAGGAAAAATGCTGTATTCCAACTACAGGTACCAGCCAGGACCAAGAACTACTACCTGGTACCGGTGGTAGATTGGTAACCCTACCGGCAGCAGTACGGTACATGGTAGTTTCGGCTGGTCACGTAGTGACGCCCACAGGAGTTCTATTGTTTTATGGTTTCTCTTTGTTTTAGTCGAAAAAAAAGATGTCCCTTGAAAGTGGCGCCATTTGAGGAGATATGTTTCGCCGAATTTTTGGTTGGTTCAAGCTTCCGAACTTTGTATGTCAATTTATACAGTGCCATACATTAGTATTTCCTGAGAAACTATGGGGTAAAACCCTTGGGCAATGGAATGCTAACGCCAGATAACGCCAAGAGGTGCGCACACATTCAAATGCACATTCGTTCGAACTGTCACTTATTGGACCAAGTTTTCCGTTCGCAGCCGAGTATCACCGTGACGTTCCCTGGTGTTCGGAATCCTTGTCGGGTCAAAGAACGTTGCTGCTGCCAACGTCTCGGATCTCGCACCTTCCCGCCACGCCCAAACAGTGATTATAAATTCTTGATTTTATTTTGACGATGACTTTGAAGGATGAAATCTTCTTCCAGCATGGAAATTTTTCATCAAGGCGAGATAGTATCGCCAGATAGTCATGATGGTAGTTTGCTTCTAGCTGATGAGGAAAAGATGGCCGAAATCGTTCATCCTCATCATCACGACGTTCTATGCGGAAGAGGCGTTACGACGAACCGACATGCAGGAAATGAAAGTTTCCGTCGCTTAGTGGGGCTAAATAAGGTTAGTATATGTCGGAGTGAAATTCCTGATTCCGAAAATTTGTCGCGTAGATATCCTTTATTTTTGTTTGGGGAGGGAATCTTGCTTGCATGTCACAAGTGAGTTGATGATTTCACCGTCAACACCGAAATTCTGTTGCATTGAACGATTTCATTGAGGTCGAAATCGACCAAACAGTTGACTGCTTTCAAGACGTAATACCATCAATCCCATTGCTACCCGACCAGTAGAGGCGCTGGTTGTTGGACATGCTTTCCTTGCCTTTTGTTGCTGTTGTGAATCGTGTAGTGAATCTGTTCTCATCAATGCGTTCCGAATCACAATATCATAACAGGAGGTTTATGTATCAAGTACCAAGAAGGAGAAGATGGCCATATCGAGATCCATAGTAGGATCAATACGGTCTATGGACCCTCCTGGTCGTTTCCTCGATAAAGATCCCGTGACTGGACTCTGGTTTGACATTGGTCACAAGAAAGCCATTGAAAAGACAAGCCAAGCTTTGCGTGATGGGGCGGCTGTTTTGCGGAGACAATTATCCGCTGATTTGGGTGATCCTGGTTTTCTGAACAACGTCTTTGCAGAAGAAGAACACGACGACGACGAAAAAACACCCAAAGACAACGAGAAAACTTCACAGGGAAGCGAAACGTCGAGCGAACAGCCTGTCCAACCAGATCAGCCACTCTCGAGCAAGAAACCGACTGAAAAGTTGAAACCGGTCAAGAAGGTAAGGTTAGAGTGCAAAATTGATATTCTGGCCTTCGAGAGTCGAACTCACTTATCCTCACTTACCGTGTCGTTAGACGAAACCCAGCGTTACAAAAAAGAGTCACCGGAGAACACTTTCGAATCCAAATTGCGGAACCACACCAGTCAAGCACCATCGTAGGCCGATGCCGACCGAAACACCACCTTCTCCAATAGTGAGGTACACTGAAAGACATTCTCAAGTGTCACCCTCACCGAGGACCCCACGCCCGAATCACTCCGTATCCCAGCCCAACACACCAGTCACGTGGGGGGAAACGAGTACGTACTATGATGGCGAGAGCCCCAGATCCCTGCGACCAGTCCCTTCGTATTCCTATTATGATCATCAACCACACTCGCCAAGTTCATCATCGCCTTATACCAACCCACAAGGCCGTGGTCATTATGGGAGATACCCATATGAATACAGTGAAGGATCACCAGCTGAACGACTTTCACATCAAGAACGGTCCTACTCCTATGACTACCATCACGATTCTCCACCCGAGAGCCGTTCCATTCATGCAGACACCGACTCGTGGTCATCACAGTATGAGCGTCCTATTTACTCTGAACGCTCGCCGGCAGGTATCTCTCCTCATTATTCATGGCGCTCTTCAAGGCACCCGCATCATTCTGGTTATTCTCCCAATCCCCCCCGGCCTCCAAGGTCGGCATCTCCAACCCCAGTTTCGCCTCCCAAAGGCCCATTGCCGCCAGGGCGCCATCAATTCTCCCCGGCTGGATACCGGGCACATCAACCGGCAGCTGAGTGGCCTTCTCAAGACACATCGCCTTATTATCACGAGCAAAACACACCTCATTCTCCAGGCTATCACTACGAGAAGGGCTTTGCCCCTTCAGATCAATCCCCTCACTGGAGATCTCCACATACGCACGAGTACTATGGAAATCATTCACCGGCTGGGTACTGGAGTTCCAGCCCGTCGCAAGTACCCAACTATGATGAGAGCAGTGGGTTAGCGGTTCCGAGTCTGGCTTCTGAAAGTAGGTATCATTCGCGACTAGCCATGTCATCGCGCGTGATGTTACCTCCTCGTCGTTCCCTACATGGTGAGATGCCGCCACGACCACCTACTAGTTCATCCAGAGACTTTGCACCACCGCCTCCCAACCCTAGATTTCGATGTATTCGGCGACGTGAAGAAACGAGTCCAAATTGGGAGAGAGAGCGTCTTTATCCCGGGTCTCCTATGGACGAGGAAAAGAAATTGGAGCATGATGGTGATGACCACTCACGCGAAGAAAACCGGGTGCCCTATCCATCAATTGTTAACTCGTCGCCTCAACTCACCTTGAAGTTGAGCCCTGCAAAAGCGTCCTCATCGCCAGTTTGCAGTGACAGTGTCAAGAGGGAGCAAGAAGAAGAGATTGTTGAGTCCTTGCATGAAGAACACACGGGGAAGCGTACTCACTGTCAGACAGCATCTAATCCTCGTGCCAGTCCCTTGTCGGCACGGATTGATGTTGTAGCTCGAGGCACTGAAGCACCAGCACGAATTGAGGACATTGCCATGTCGCCGATATCAATGGATCGAGACGACCCTGGAAGTCTAATGGAACTACCAGACAACTTGTTGACACTTCCTATTTCTCCATGTGGTCCTCACGATGGCTCATGCTAACAGCTCTTGTACCTCCGGTAGTGCCAATCCCAGCAGGTGGAAAAATTGTTGAGACTAAACTGGACGTGACGGCCTCGAACGACGCAGAAAACCACGATAATGAAGAATGTCTTTCTTGAATCATCCATATATGGCTATTAAGGAGAAATCATACTCAAGACTGTCTGTTTGTGATGTTCGCCTAACTTTTATTAAGCACAGAATTGGAAAATGCGTGGTTTTTTTAATTGTTTGCTAGGGTGAGAGCGATGTGGTATCATCATGTCAATGTCCCAGGAGCGGTTTTTAGCTGTCCTCGGCTATTGCCGCGTTGAATTAATTGAGGGAGCTTGGTTGATAACACTGGCGTTCCCGAGAATGTACCTTCCTCTCCCGCTCCGTCGGAAACCTCTCTCGTTATTGGTTGGGTATCGACCCGGAGTGATGATGTCGACGGTGCGGATGCGATTGAGGATGAGGATACTTGGGGTGTCAACTCCACCGCCGAACCACCCTCCTCATCGACACTGGCAGCGGCGTGCGATGACCCGCCCCCGGCACTCATTCCACTAAAGGAGGATGATGGTCCAGAATTGGATGGTTCTTCATAGGGAACTGGATCAAACGTTTCATCCCACTCGTAGCCCAAAACAACCTTTTTCATTCCTCGGGGAAATTCAACGTCTAGTGGCAAAAACCAATGCCATGCCACTCGATTCGAAGTTCCACCAAACATTTCATTGAATTCTTCGGTCACCCGAGCCAATTCCGTCCCTGCCTGTCCCACCCTCATCTTCATGCGAGCAATTTTGGAAGAATTGGTCTGAATAGCCTCGACTTGTTCACACATCATGCAACATGTAAAGATCATGAAAACGACCGAGATGATCAAAAGAATCAGGGTCGCATAGCTGTTATAAAAGCCACGACATTCCTGACGGTAGGCCACTTCCAATATCCGACCATCTTGATCACCCATCGAATCGGTCGATGATAATGTCGTATTTTCGGCCGCCATAATCGTGTCGTGAAGTTCATGAATATCACTGGTATTGGGCACTCGGTTGGACACTGCATCCTGCTCCGGATGATAGGTCCAACCACAATGTAATGTTCGAATAAAAATGAGAAACAGTGACAAGATACAGGTGCACATTGTGTATCCTACAAATAGGACGAAGAATTTGTGGTTCATAGCACCAACCGCATTGCCGACCCAAGGACAAAAATGGTCGAATTTTACTGTAAAAGCAAAGGAAATAGAAAGACGAATGGAATGATGAGTGAGAGAGTCAAAATTATAAATAAATAAAAGACAAGCAAAGATACAAATGGTCACCATAAAATAACCACCAACAATAACAATCTGTGATGACTCACCAATACATCGGCCGGTGACACTATCGTGATGGGCCCGACTTGGCTTGAAATTATCATTGCATTTATGACAGCGTCGCAGTGCTCTTTGTCGAGAGGCATTGGCTTGTTGATGTTCGGCACTTGTAGCACGTTTGATCGTTACCAAGGGTCGTGCCCCTAATGGCACCGCGCCTGGATCGGTGGCCCAGGCCATGTACAGTGATGCCAACGCCAACACTGCCATGGGAGTGTAAAGCAGCAAAAATACCGTAGTACTCAAGAGGCTGGCTTCAATCAAGTGACAAGCAATCGTTGTCATGGCAAAGAGATGGACCGATAAACTGCAGGTAATTCCTAGCGTTCCACAAATATCCAAACTCCGCCAGTCCGTTGCCTCAAAGGAGGTTCCGAGTACGCGAGAACTGCAACATAATCGAAAGTCCTTGCGGCCACCCATTGGAGCTTGTTGTTGTTGTTGTTATTGTTGCCGTTGTCGACACAAAGGAAAACTCACTCCAAAACACAATGACACACCCAACTGAGAAAACGAGAGAGTGATATAGATTCCACCAGAACA